>BHFT01029668.1:0-14890 GCA_004320025.1 Laticauda laticaudata
TTTCCAACGGATGGCAAGCTTTTTTGTCCGTTTTACATCCTCTTTGCATCCATTGGTTCAGTGTGACAGGGGCTTAAAACCACATCAATTTCAGGTTCTACTATTTTTTCCAAATCGGCAAAAACTCAACAGAGCAACATAGATATCCAAATAGAAGAGAGGCTAAAAGCTGTGATTCACCTTACAATCTAGCAGGGAATTTTTAGTTCTATAAGCAAAAGAGTTTAATGGAAGATAGGAAAGGGTAATAATACATTTTTCAGGGAATATATTCCAGGCAATATTTTTGTGTATGCAGTCATGATTCAACTATTCACCCAAAAGGACACTGAATAAATATACTTGTTGAAACCAATAGTTGACCAGAGATACAACATAATGATAATGTTACCATCTTAACCACCTTTTTAAAAAATAGAAATATGGAAAAGGAGACACAAGAAACTAAAATTATTGTCCTACCAAACATATACAGGCTTTGATTTATATTTTTCCACATCACAGACCAAATCTTTACCTTGCGACCAATGAATTTTAGGGGAAGAAATTCTTCCCCACACTTATTTGCAGGGTTGATTGTAAGCAGTGGTGGGATTCAATTTTTTTTTTACTACGGTTCTGTGGGCATGGCTTGATGGGCTTGGCAGGGGAAGGATACTGTAAAATCTCCAATCAGAGGTAGTGTTTGCTGGTTCTCCAAACTACTCAAAATTTCTGCTACCAGTTCTCCAGAACTGGTCAGAATCTGCTGAATACCACCTCTGATTGTAAGTATAACTGGCTTGTAATAGGAGCTGTGTGTCAACCATTGTTACTGACACCTCCCACATTTTGTACTAGTGCCTGATGGTTAGCACGATGTACATGCTGTGAAGCCGTGTATAAAGCTCCAAACAATAAAAACAAAACTATTTTAGTCAGAAAGTTGAAGTGCGGTTTAATAGAAGGACAGGCAACTTGATACCTGCCATATTTTGGGGGGTTACAACCTTGTTGTGCAACTTTATTGATTAGGAGAGATGGGAGCTGCAGTCTAAAACAGCAACCTTTCCAGCTTTGTGGGGAGGTGGAGGAAGAAGGCATGGTTCTGCGTAAGCCGCTTGCACAAATAGAGCTGCACACGTGCACTTGACTGCCACTTCCATGGTCCAGCTCTGACTAGGCGACGATCGGGTAGTGGCCATGGCCCAGGAGCTGGGGCCCCCTGGTCTAAAACATCCAGAAATTATTAACTGGACCTGGTTTAGCATTAGGAAAATGAAAAATCTCAGATTCATAGGCTTGCTCCTCCTCTTTTACATTAGGGACTGGCAATTTATATCTCATTAGTTATCTGTGTTCTTTAAATTCCCTTCTGGGGTCCTAAAATTTGAGGTGCACCTTCCTACCCTTCTACTAGTAAACTTGAAGAAACTATAGGTTCTAAAAGAGGCTTATGGGGTCAATTCAGTGACCAATCAGGATTAAAGATGTGACCACATGACGTGAACTACATTTCCCAGGATGCCTTAACTACATTTACATGATGCATTCCCTTAAGAGGACAGCTTCCAATTCCTAACTAACTATCCCAATTCCCAATTAACTATAAACTGTCTGGACAGCACAAACATGATAAAAATGTTTGAAAATCCCCTTTAAAAAGCAGAAAATTGTGTAATTCAAATGTTAAATGCAACCTTTCCAACTTTGAGAAAGTTTGCCCACCTGTCTTATGTTATTGCAATGAAAGGTTAATTTGCTTTTTTCTTCCATTTGAGGCAAGCTGTCATTCTTCATGTCACTTGATTCTAACAGATAATGAATCTGAATGATATAACACAATCAGATTTACAATTGTACAATTGCTTTTTATAATCTGTGATTTATAAAAATAAGCCAACTTTAAATCAACATTGAACAAGCAGGTTTCCACTAGGAATTATAGTATAAATCACAGTAAAGTGAATCAGTAATTGTCGAATATGGCTCTCTGGAGTAAAGTGAATCAGTAGTTAGTCTACATGGCTCTCTGGAGAAAATGAGGGAATTGAAACTAAAAGAAGAGAAGTGAACAGAAAAAATACCATTACAATGGGTCTTCTTCCAATTTCCTGATCTCCATCTATGAAAGTATCACTTCCATCACTCTAGAGAAAGTACTTTTGGAAAGGCTGAATGACAAAATCTGAATTAATGGATGAATATTCCTGTTGCCTTCAAGTATTTTATTTTTAAAATCCTGTCTGTCCTTGGCCATTGCTATTCAAAAAGTGATGAGAGTCATATAGCAATAGCACTTAGAGTTATATATCACTTCATGGTGCTTTGCAGCCCTCTCTAAGCAGTTTACAGAGTCAGAATATTGCCCCCAACAATTAGGATCCTCTTTTTACTGATCTCAGAAGGATGGAAGGCTGAATATGTTCGGTTGTGGGAAAAAAGACTCGAGACCCAGTTGATCTTCTATTCTTTTTATTTTCTCTCCAGTAAATGCTTGCCGGCGAAACTGCAGCAGCCTTTTTATTGCTGGCTGCTCACGGCCCGTGGCCAATGACGGCTTTTCAAATCTCCCGCCATCCGGACCAACCTATCCTAGGTGAGTATGCAAATATATAGACCTTCCCCATGTGGTCTAGTCCAACCAATCAGGCCTCCCTTATTTACGTAGTCACAAAAGTAGGTGGAACTCTTATGGTTTCGATTGGACCTGCGCAATTCAGTCGTGGGTTTGTCTCTGGACTGTTTGGGTGGGATTGCTGTTTCTCCCGTTCTCTTTCGTGGAGCCTCCTGGAAGGTAGAGTCAGCCATGCCGCTCCCGCCAGGCCTTTCCTGGCTGGTTGAGTTGGCTCGGCTGCTCCCGCCAGGAGTGGCTTCTTGATGGTTCTCCAAAGCCTTCTCCAGTCTCCCCAAGTTATCTTCTTCTTCTATGGCTTCAGGTATGTGTTTGTGATTTCCGATCGGGGCTAATGTTAGTATTGGTTGTTGGTTGATAATTTTCATCTCTTTTTAAACTACTGTGGAGCGGTCTCCCCCTCCCCGTCTCGTTTGTGTGTTGAGGGGTCTCCCCCCTCTCTGGGTTTGGCTATTTATTTGTTTTAAATGTTTGAGGTGAATTCCTTTGTTTGTGTACGTTCTCCCATTCCTCATCCTGATTGCTAAAGTGATTTCTCAGCTCTGGTCCTCAATCTGATTGGGTCTATGTGGATCTCCTCCCGCTCTTTCTGTCCCTACCATGTCTCTAACACCTGTACATGACCGGAGGTCTATTATTTGGGTTAATTGTTGCCGTATCCACAATGGTTCCCCTGTTGAGGTTTTTTGGCATAGAACAAGGTCACCCCTTTGAATATGCAGCACTTACTGGAGAGTTAATTGCTTTTTTCTGGGCTAATATGTGGGGATGTAGCCTGTCCTAGGCTTTGAATCTTGTTTTCTTCCCAGTTGAATAGTTTCTGCTGGCTTTTTATTTGTTGTGGTGTTTGGTGTTGTGTTGTTGCTTAGTAGCTGGTATACTCTTTTCCTGAATATCTCCAGGTCCCAAGTTGTGTAGTGAGTTTCCTAGTACTAACAACCATGCGTTCTGCCCATCCGTTCGTGAGCCGCCTGACCAGCGCTGTTCGTAGGCGTGGCCTTAATCCCTTGTTCTTGTTTGGACCTCTCCAAATGTTAATTGGCTTGTGAATTGTGGTCCGTTGGTCAGATACAACTAATTCCGGCAATCCCCTGTGGTCGTAAAAAGCTTCCTTAGTTGTCCCTAATAACAACTTCTGTTTGTAGTTGGAAGTGCAATAATGCTTAGCCTCTAGCCAATTTGAGTAAGCAATTACCCTAATGAAGAATGTGTGTCCTTTAGCTGGTCCTGCAAAATCAACTGTGTTTTCTAGACGCATAGTCGCCCCTAGGTGTTTCCCCAATTCGAGTGCAGGTGCAGAAGGGGGTGGCAGGTCTAGATTTCTTGCACATCATTTGGACGGTGTGCAACCCATTCCCATTCCATTAATCCACATCCCTGGCCAACAATAAATATTCTAGCCAGGGACTCATTCTGACAATACCCGGGCGACCCTCATTGCAGTAATTCAAGTATTCGTTCCCTCACATATGTCCGGTATGATCACCCTATCCCCCCATAGTGATATACATTCCTTTAAGATGATAGTTCCGCTTTGTCTACTATCCAAAAAATGGTTGAACAGTCTCGATCACTAGATCTCTGAGGCCACCCTTATACCTGACCCAGTTTAAAGATCCATGCCAGGTTTCTGTCTCTCGTTGGTTTCCCTCGCAATCAATCTGTTGGTTTGTTATGGTAGGTTTGCCGAACGTCTCAATTTGCCAGGGTTTGAGTGTGGTTGGTGCAAGATCATCTTCTAAATCCAGGTAGGGGGGAACAGCCTTCGAGGGTGTCAGCAATGTATTATGTTTCTTTCCTGGTCGGTAGTAACAAGTTTGTAGTTACAGACAGCGAGGAATTTGGACCACCTCATCATCCGCGTGACAGTATATTAGGTGTAGCTTTGTTTCCTAGTGAGAAATTCCTAGAAGAGGTTTATGATGCTGGTGACAATGTGAAAAAGTTCTGCCACATATGTTTATATTCGTGGAACCGTTTTAGCTACTATTATTGTGGCCAATGCTCTCTATCTAGTTGGCTGTAATTCCGCTCCAGTTTTTGATACAGTTTTATTGATATAGAATGCCAATAGATGCTTCTTTTCCAATCATGTTAAATGTGGCTGAGTATGGCACCAATGCCGAATGCTGGGACGCATCGCATGTTAATGTTAGTGGAAGGGTTCGCTGTATTGTATTAGCACACCAGTCTAATGTAAGTCAGTCTTTTATTCCCTGGAATGCTGTTTTCTCTCGTTGCCCCAGGCCAGGTAGCTTTCTTATCAAGCAACCTGTGCAGTGGTTCCGCTATCATTGCTTTCTGTGGCAAAATACATTGTAAAAATTAATAAGTCCCAAGAAGCTTGCAAATCTGTTTTTATTTTCCAGGTCTGGGAGCTCCTTTATTGCTCTGGATCTTTGTTTTCTAGTGGGGTGATCCTTCTTTGTCATGAGGTAGTCCAGGAATTCAACTTGTCGGTGCTAATTGGCACTTTCTCTCTTTAAACTTTAAGTCCACCTCTTTAAATTTTTAAAGACCTCCCTTAGGCAGTCTTTTCAGTTGTTCTTTTGTCCTTGGCTGAATACTAATACATTCGTCAAAGTATGGGTACCACCCCTTTATTCCTTGCATAGGCATTCCATTAAGCTCTGGAATAGCCCTGGGCCACGCTAACTCCCGAATTGCAGTCTGTTGCATTTGAATGCCCCCTGTGAGTCACAATTGTTTCTGCTTCCGCTGTTTCTGGGTCAACCTGGTAATTGTTGGTAGGCTTGTGCAAGGTCAATTCACGAAGATTCTACCTCCCCAAGAGCGTGTAATAGATGCTGTACCACAGAACTGGGTAATGCAACTTTGTTGTAGCGCATGGTTAAGGATTGCCTTGTAGTCTCCACAGGATACGTATGAGCCATCTGGTTTAATAGGGGAACACAATTGGGGTTTCCCAACCTTGCGTGGTCTATTGGTTCTAATACCCCTGTGCGATAAGTTCTATCTATTGTTCATCGATTTTTGGTTTTAACACGAAAGGACTCACCACACCTTGAGCCTTATTGGGGCTATATTTGGAGATTTAAATTAAATTGAGATAGGGGACCCTTGGTACTTGCCCAGTTCTCCGTTGAAGATGTTCCTGGAATTTCTTTCATCAGGTTTCTCTTCCCTCTGTCTCAGAGATGTTGTTTATTCCGTTACTCACTATTCCTAATGGTGCAAACCTTCGAGTCCCAGTAGGCTGGGGCGAGATCCTGGTCAACTATGGTTAATAGAAAGGACTTTAGTGTGTTTTTTGATTCAACTTTGAAATGTCGGTTCCTACTACAGGAATTCTGTTTCCCTGGTAGTCTTTTAGTGTGAGTTTTTGAATTTCTAGCTCTCTCTTGTTTATATCAGGTACTAGTCTTTTTTAGGGTATTCCACGATACCATTGATAAGATTCGAGCCTGAATCCACCTCCAGCATTGCTGACCTTCTATGCGTGCACTTGCACATGTACCTTTTTCGCATTGATTGAGTTTGAGTTGTCCAATAGTTATTTGTTTGTATGTGTTTCCTCTTTTCTAATTGGCTTCTTTTCCACCACTTGTTCTGTTTTCTTGACTCAACGGCTCCCTATTTCTTTTCCTTTTCCCTGGGAGGGGTATCCATCTTTGTCTAGGGCTATAGTTATTTTAGTTTGGCTGCCCCAGCTATGTGTCCCCGCCATTCACTAATACCTGCAAATAGCATCGAAAAAACGGCATTCGGAACGTGGATGGTTTTCTCTGCACCGCACAGACGGAATTCTGACTTCCTTTCATTTCACTCTCGATCTAACCTTTTCGCAGCCAGAGTTGATTTACCTCTTCTTCTTCCTCTTTGTCTTCTGATAGGGATTCGATGTCCTGTGGTGTGTTGTGGTTAGTTTAGTTTCTTGACGTGTGTTGTGGTGGTGAGTTTTTGAGTTTCTTCTGGTGTCTTATTGTGTGTTTGACTAGTGTCTTTTGGGTTTTCCTTTATTATTCATTGTCGCATGGTGGCTGTCGATTTTTGTGTTACTTCCGCTGCGGTGGCTTCTTCTATTGCCTCCGTTAATGTTATTTTAGGCCTTGTCGAACCTGTAAGGTCCTTTAATCCGAGGACCACGCTGTCCCTCATGGCCTCATCCATGTTTAGGAATTCGCATGCTCTGCCAATATCTCTTAGTGCTGCAACAAAATCTCTGATGCTCTCGTCTTCCTTTTGGTCACACTGAAAAAATACATGTCTTTTGATGAGGCATGAAACGGTTGACGCATAATGGGCTCGCAGTAATTTCTTTAAGTCTGTCCATGCCAATTTCTTTACATCGTGGGGTGATGCCAATGCCTTTGCCATTCTGTATATTGTGGGACCGCAGTGGGTGAGGAAGACAGCTCTCTTCCTATGTTCGGATATTCCTTGGAGATAGCTCCCTTCTAGAAACATGAGGAATCAGTCGATGTAGGATTCCCAGTCTTCAGTTGCTGGGTTGAATGGTGTGTGTGGTGAGTTGTTCCCAGCCATTTCGTCTCGCTCGTTCCTCGTTGCCACGTGCACAGCTGGGCTCCTTTGTCTCAGTATCCCACCTTCGTCACCAGTGTTGGGTTGTTGGAAAAAAAGACTCGAGACCCAGTTGATCTTCTATTCTTTTTATTTTCTCTCCAGTAAATGCTTGCCGGCGAAACCGCAGCAGCCTTTTTATAGCGGGCTGCTTGCGTGGCCAATGAAGGCTTTTCAAATCTCCCACCATCCGGACCAACCTATCCTAGGTGAGTATGCAAATATATAACAGAATATACCTTGAGTCTACCTGGTCAGGATCAAACTGCTGGCAGTCAGCAAAATTAGCCTACAATTCTGCATTCTAATCACTGTGCCACCAAAGTGCTACTCACAAGGTTCTCTGTCTCTCTCTCTTTCTCTCTCCCTCCTTCCCTCTCTCCCTCCCTCCCTCTCCCTCTCCCCACACACACACTTGACAGGGACATTCTTCAGGGAAATGGCCCTTTGCTTCATCAGCTGTATGTGTTTGAAAACAACTTTACTCAAGGTACATTGTTTATCAATTGATCTTTAACTTACTGCAAAAAAATCAAAAGAAAATAATAAGAATTGGGTAGAAAGAGGAAAGCTAGATGCTTACAAGTCAGTGTACCTAATTTTCCAAGAAAATGGAAGGGATTAGCCTAACCTAATCTCTTTATTAAATTTTTATTAAATCTTCCTCAGTAATCCCTCAAGATTAAGTCTGTTTAATCAGAGCCAGCTAAAAATATTATTGGAAGAGGTCTTCTATCTCCATTCACTATTCTCAGAAAATGTTGGGTGAAAGCAAATGTTTGCCATTTATTTTATGGTAAAGAACTCCTATCATGACCTACTTTCTGGAGAAAGTAACCAGTTTTTCTCAAATTATTCATATTAGCCAGATTTTTATCCTGCTCCTCTTCCAATGACCTAAAGGAAAAGAAGGACACCTTCCCATTATATCTTACCTTCATGGTCCATTTCCTTAAATAGTGGAAATATCGAAGGTTTCTCTGGAACAGAAGTTCTTAAGCTTTCTGTGTCATAGATCTCTTATCTGAACATAGGTACAGATTGCATTATGTTGGAAACCAGTTATGCTTAAATATAGTTATCAAAATATTTAATATAATATATCTGTAATATAATAATATATATGCAGATTTCAGGGTAATTAATATTTAGCAAATGGCATCTTCTGTGACACTCATTAAGAAAAAATAACTCCTAAGAACTTCATGGTGTCAGCAAGGGCATTTGGCCAGTAAGTGCTCAGCTTCATCCAGTCACTTTTGACTCTACTCTGAATTAAGAGATTACAGGATCATAAAAAGGGAGCTTATTCCCTGTGACACTCTACTGAATCAAAAGTTGGATTTTGATAACACTGAACAGAAAAAGTATTGATGCTTTAGAAATTTGGTGTAAAGAAAATTACTGAGAATTCCATGAATGGCCAAAGAAACAACCAAGTTGATCATCAAAAAAATCAATCCAGAACATTTACTTGAGGTATAAATAATCAGGCTCAAATTATGCTATTTTGGACATATTGTCTGAACACCTAGCTCTCTGGAGAAGACTATAATGTTGGGAATGGTGGAAATAAACAGAAAAAGAGGACAATCAGTAACAAGAAGGATGGACTCAACTGCAGTGGTGACACCCAAAGGACCAGGTTAGGAATAGATCATTTTGGAGAAAATCTATCTATCTAGTTGCTAAGAATCAACACCAACTACATAATCAGTCAATCAAATTTTAAAATAAAGATTTCTCATGTCCATTTGTATCCACCTCATCTCCATTTCTTAGCTGAGGAGCCACTGTTGTCTGAAGACATTTCTATGGTAATGTGGCCAGCATAACTATATACCAAAGGAGAATGCATAGAATGCTGTTATCTTTCCACCAAAGTGATACCTATTTATCTATGTCATTTGCATGCTTTCAAACTGCTAGGTGGGCAGGAGCTGAATCATTGCACCTCTTTCCAATCAATTTTAGATTGTGAAATTTACTGAATTTAACAAATGTTGGAGTCTACAAATAGGGACTAAATTATTTTGATGTCTATTTACAATATTTAATGAAAAGCTAAATTTCGGTTACAGGTTAGTGAAAATAATGTATTTTTTCCCATATACAGTTCATGCACCTCCTGAAATGTATCCTATCCAAAGACCCCAGAGATCAGGGGACCCCAGGTGAAGAACCCATATTCCAGAAGAAGTCCCCAGAGGAATAACCTTATGACTGTCATTTATTATACGTGATTATTTTCAAAAAGATCATAGCTGGAATTTCTCATTTTCAAGTTTAAGCCATCGGCATATCCACTGAGCTTATCTGATTTCTAGAGATGCCTCTCACAGAAGGTAATTTTCAAAGTTCAGTTCTGGCTGTCTTCCTATTTTCTAAAGTACAATAAATTTGTTCACTTTGCATGCTGTTCATGCTGCCTTAGAGTTACCAGCTCTGATCTGACCCAAACAAAACATTTTGCAATTACTGCATTTGTATAAATGGCACCTGGGAAGCATCACTTGTATTCACATTTACATAGAGTTAGATATGATGGTAGGCAAAACATATTTCTACCAAATATCTGAACTTACAGATAAGGATTACAGGTCTTACTCGTGCTGGCCATAGTAGCCAATTATAAAATAGGTGGACATGATAAATTTTGTTTTCCTCCTTAGTTTTGGATTGAACTGATGATGTATGCAGAAAACAATCACAAAAATTGTAGAGAAATTCATTTTCAGTTCGCAAGTCTGGCCAACAGTCCTGTGATTTCCTCATGATTGCCCACTTAAATTATAACTAAATCCAATCTGACTTAGTATTTTCAAAATTAGCTGTAATTAGCTAGCTGCTACAGGCCAGCAGCATTGAGGAAGTTTATTTAGAAATAGTATAAGACTTCTTTGGTGATAGAACACCATCTCTGCAAACTCCTCTCTGATGCCTGCATTGTTCAGGAGGCATGCAAGGAAACATGTCTCACACACACAATAACTGTGAGAAAATCAATACTGTATTACTGGAGAATCATGTGAGTAAAATAATTTATGAGGTAAGTTATTATTGTATAAATCAGGTAAGAGGCATGGCGGTGCAGTGGTTAGAATGCAGTATTGCAGGCTAACTTACTGCTCACTCACTAGAGTTCAATTCTGAGCGGCTCATGGTTGACTCAGCCTTCCATCCTTCCAAGGGCGATAAAATGAGGACCCAGATTGTTGGGGGCAATATGCTGACTCTGTAAACCACTTAAAGAGGGCTGTAAAGCACTGTGAAGTGCTATATAAGTCTAAGTGCTATTATATTGTTCTGAAATGATAGCATAAAAGATCAGTATTTTGACCGCTTGCCAAGATGCATACTTATGAAGGGGGCCTGCTTATGACCCTTAGTTCTCTTCAACCTTGGGACTGCTCTTCTTCCAATTGCCACAATTGACCTCCTCTGTCTCTCCTTGCTCAGAGGAAAAACAGGCATCTTGCCTGCACAATCTCTCTACATCCAGCTGCAGAATCACATTATATGCATGGAAGCTGCAAATAAATTCAATTCAATGAATAGCGAAATGCCTTTTAAAGCTGAAAGCTATATCTTCCTTCTAGTACATTCCTTAGCCTAGCAATATGAATCATGTTAATGAAAAACAAAGAAGTTAACATACAAGATACGGTCTTCTGGGATTATAATTAGTTTCTGATAAATTGAATACCAGTTAAGATGCCATTGTTCCAGATGTAGAAAGACATGGCCTCATTTGTACAGAAACTTTATTACACTATTCTCTGAAATTATTGATTTTAGATTGGTTTCCTAATAAATCCTACAGAAGGCTTAACACCCATGATGTCTTTACTCAAAAAATTAGTTAGGTTCCTATCATCTTAAGTACTTACATTCAGTGTTGTCTCAAAGTGATGTTCAAGCTTATTGAATAGCTTATCCTTTTAATAAAGAACCTCCTTTCTTTCAGCTCCTTCCATCACTAAATAACTCTTTATTTTGGGAAGCAGATAATAAAATAAGGAGTTTAAAGATCTTCCTCACTATGCAAGTGTCCAAAAAAATTATAGGTTCAATATCTTCAAAAATAGTTACTGAGATTTTGTTTTACTTTGAAATATGTATGTCAAACATGACTATTCTCTGCTAAATATTTGATAATATGATAATGAATTGGAATCCAGATTTAAACACCATTTGTCTGCAGTGCTGACCTCAGCCCAGTTCTATATGTGTGAATTCAGAAGATAGATAATAGCATTTTATATTTTTCTCCTTCTGTCCTGACCACTTATTTTTACAGAGGCACAATTGAGAGTATTTTAACAAACTGCATCACTGTTTTGTTTGGTGGCAGCAGTGCCTCAGATAGAAAGTCCATATAGAGAGTGGCGAGGGCAGCTGATAAGATTATAGGAAACTTACTTCCCTTTATTCAGAATACTGTTTATAAGCACTATGTGCTTAGAACTTGAAGCATTGTTAGATCTCACAGTCCCAATCTGTTTCTCTCCCCTCTGGGAGAAGGTTTCAAAGTATCTATAGCAGGATTACTAGATTCTGTAACAGCTTTGTTCCTTATGCCATCCTTCTTATAAACTCTCAGGATCCTTTTTTTGCCATGTACATGAATACATGAACATTAATTGGATGATGAGAATAACCAGAGAGCCAAGTCCATTGCTCTAGCAGAAGTGGGAAAAAATAAAGAGGAAGGGGAGATAGTGAATGTATCCCATTCAGTTTCTTATTCTTTTTCACCCACCACCCACTTTCCTTATGTCCCTGTTCTCTTACCTCCTTATTTCATCAGCATCTTCACTGGATTCTATTCTATTTTTATTGCCTTCCTTCCACTTCTCTCTTGCCCATCTGTCTTTTCTTGCTTGCCCTATTTACTGAAACGCTGGGTGATATCCAGGATGTTGCAGGCAGAAGGCAAGCTCACACAACAGATCTTTCTCTTCCCTTCCTCTGAAGCTCCTTGTATTCCATTAAGGTCAAAAGGAACCTCTTGAAAACCACACAGTGGAAAAGAACTATTCCATATTAAAAGCACTAAAAGGATTCTGGTGTCACTCCTTTTGGGAACCATCAGACTGAGATGGAGACTTCTTTAAATAGCCTTTTAGGAATAAAATAAAGCGTGGGGAACGGGGAAGCCTTTACATTTATTCATAAAACTGGTTCAATGCATATTTCAGCTGAGTCAGAGATTTACTATTCAATAAAGCATCCTGTCAACTAGATTTTAGGTGGAAGATAACATTTCATCTGTCAGGTCAATATAATTCATGATTTGTGTTGGAGTTGACTGAGGTCCTTGATCTCATTATGATAATATCTCCAGTATATCTTGGATGGCTTTTACATTGCTGGGGGTGAGTATTAATGGTCTGATAATGTTTAAACATTTTGTAGAAGATGCACCCAACTTATGCAAGGGGGGAGTAGGGGAAAAAGATGTACATACCTGTTAATTTACGATCTTTATTATTGTTAATCTGACAGACCTATAAGTCTTCCATCCCTCCCTTCCTTCCTTCCTTCCTTCCTTCCTTCCTTCCTTCCTTCCTTCCTTCCTTCCTTCCTATATTATTTCTGACCAATTTATCACCTCACAATTGTCTTTCTCACTTTATGATATGTGTAGACAACAATATGCTAAAATTACATAGAAATATGTGGAAGCCAACTCTCCTTACATATGGGCTGCCTGCCTTGATAATTGTTTTATGAAAACTCCAGATAAGATGTTCTTTGGCTAATGAAATAAGTGAGTAAGATTTGTTCATTTTTCCCTAGCAGTTGCCTCATCTCTGATGGCTGTGAAGTCTCTCTCCAACTCCGTGGATTCTAAAATATGACCAAAAATGAAATTATGAGAGGGTAGCATTAAAGCAAACTATTTAGGTCAGAAAAATGAAGTATATAGGCAGATGAGAGCCAGTTTAGTGTAGTGATAAAATGTCAGGCTAGAAATAGGAGAACATGAATTCTAGTCCTGCTTTGGGTATGAAGCCAACTGGTTCACCTTGGGCCAGTCACTTTCTTTTAGCCCTAGGAAGGAGGCAATGGCAAATCACTTCTGAAAAACCTTGCCAAGAAAACTGCAGGGATTTCTCCAGGCAGACTCTTGAGAATTGGACAGGATTGAACAGAAGAAAGCAAAACACTTAGCAGATAAAGAAAGATCTAAAGCTAAGTATATTGAAATCTACAATGAAAATGTTAGGAAAATAGAAATTAAAAATGCAACCCAAGTCTTTAAAAGCAAATATAAAAGGAGCTCAGAAATAATAATAGGAAATATATAATAGTGGTTTGTACAGCAATTTTAAGATACATCAGAAAATATTGGCTACTATCGTTAAGCACATGGAAAAAAGGATCAGAAAAGAAATAAAAATATCTTGCAAATCTGCTTGAGCGAAAATCTGTTTCTGGAATTTCAGTTATAAGCAGCTTGTGCTGAGAGTTGCCCCAGTTCAAACTTTGCTTCACAACATCCTTTCTTTTGGCTTTTCTTCTCTTCAGCAAATTGAACAAAAGAGCTTTTCAATCAGATTTCATACAGATTCAAGACGTTGTATGCTAGTCTTCCTAGAACTAAAGGAAATCTTTACATAAAAAAGCATCACAAGGAAATTGTGCTAACCAAAGGAGAGACAAAACTCTGCAGAAGCTTTTTATACTACCTTCTATGTTTCTGAAATTTCTGTGCTATTGCTTTTGGGAAAAATGTTTTTTTTTTTTCTTTGAGCTTCTCAATGAGATGTTCAAATAATTTTTGTTGGATAAGCAAATGAAAAAAAAAAAACACCTATCAATCACACTTTATATTTTGCATGACCTAAAATGGCAATGCTCATGAAATGATTGTAAAAATCCTCATTTCACAGGTGATCCTTAACTTACAACAATTTGTGACTATTTGAAGTTAAAACGGCAGTGAAAAAAGGGACTTATGACCATTTTTCACATTTACAACCAGTGGTAGAATTCAATTTTTTTTGACTACCGGTTCTATGAGCATGGCTTGGTGGGTGTGACAGGGGAAGGATACTGTAAAATCTCCAGTCAGAGGTGAGATTTGCCGGTTCTCCAAACTATTCAAAATTTCTGCTACCGGTTCTCCAGAACTGATCAGAAGCTGCTGAATACCACCTCTGATCTCCACGGTCATCAAAATTCAGATGCTTGACAACTGGCTTCTATTTATGATGGTTGCAATGTCCCAGGATCATGTGATCATCTTTTGCAACAAGCTACGTCCATGGGGAAGCCACATTCTTTTAACAACTGTGTTAGTAATTTAACAACTGTGGTGATTCATTTAACAACTGTGGTAAGAAATACATAAAATGAGGCAAAACTCACTTAACCAACTGTCCTGCTTAGCAATGGAAATTTTAGGTTCAGTTGGGGTTGTAAGTCAAGGACTACCTATAGATTGGAGTCTTTAAGCAATGGCGGAATTCAGCCAGTTTGCCCCAGTTTGATAGAACTGGTTGTTAACTTTCTGAGCAGTTTGATGAACTGGTTGTTGGAAGAAATCATTAGGATAGAGAACCGGTTGTTAAATTATTTGAATCCCACCACTGCATTTAAGCAAGTTTTCTCTAAACTGGTAAAAGTATTTATTTAGTCCATTTACAGGATGTTCTGTATGGAACTTGGTAGGTTCCAAGTACTTCATTCTGATTGGCCGAAAAGGCCACTTACGGATTGGTTTGC
>BHFT01029669.1:0-17249 GCA_004320025.1 Laticauda laticaudata
GAGGCAGTGAGTACAGAACGGATACATCGCATTAACCAACGGATGGCAAGCTGTTTTGTCCATTTTACATCCTCTTTGCATCCGTTAGTGCAGTGTGACAGGGGCTTAAACCTTTGAAGCAAGCAGGGACAGCAACATTTAACTCTGCTGCAGGGAGAAACTGTTCAGCTTGAACATTGCTGGGAGCTTTAACCACATTGTTAGCCCGGGAATACTTAAAAGTTGTTTCCAAAAAAGGGCTTTTATTCTAGTCTGCCTTGTAAGTTTCAGTAAAGGCAGTAAATCCTTCAGAAAGATTTTGTGCAGAGCCTTCCAACTGACTCTTATTCAGGAGTCCAAGTCCTTATTGATAGAAGCCAATTGCTCAAAAAGCAAAATAACTATTTCAGCTGACTAAACAGTAAGAGGAAGCATTGCCTGCCCATAAATTCAGTGGAGCCACCCTGGGTAAAAAGCCTTTCCCATTTTCTCTTTTTGCTTAGTCTTAGGAGCCGCGGTGGTGCAGTGGTTAGGGGTAGTACTGCAGGCTCCTTCTGCTGCCTGCCAGTTGCTTGTAATTTGGCAGTTCAAATCTCACCAGGCTCAAGGTTGACTCAGCAAGGTGGGCAAAATGAGGGCCCAGATTGTTGGGGCAATAGGCTGACTCTGTAAACCTCTTAGAGAGGGCCATAAAGCTCAATATTGCTATTGCTATTGCTGATGCTTGCTTCAATAGGTATAAAATAGAAGTTGAAATAGAGAGGTGGCAGAGCAAATGAAGAAACTAGGAGGGAATTAGTTCACTTGCAGTAGGTAGATCATATTTTAAGTAAGCCAAGACCTCTAATAGATGTTGGTTTTCTATTTTGTTTGAAAGGTCCCATTTGAGCACTCCAGTGGTAGAAACAGTGGTAGAGGTAGAAACTAGCTTATGTACAGTTTCCTTACACACCAGGAATTTCTCTTAATTTTGACTGCTTGGTTGAATTAATAGGCAGTTGTCATCCAGACATTCCTCCATGGCAATTCTTCCTATGGCCCATCTTACTCAGACAGATTCGTCAGGCAGGCTACCATTTTCCCCCTTCCTTCGCTCCTCTTTCCTTCTCTCAACAATCAACCATTATTGCAATTCTGTGATGTTGCCTATATTGCCATTCAAAAAGAAATTAAAACAAAGTTGGTCATGAGAATGGCTTCTGGCAGTTTCCCATCTTGCTTCACCCCTCCTCACAATCTGCTGAACAAAAAGCTTGCTGAGGCAATGTAGGATTGCACTGGGGGTGGAGAGATACTATAATAGGAATAGACAATATCATGTTAACTCACAAACACTTTCTGAAGTTTTACTGTGACTATGTAAGAAAACGAGAAAGTCGCCAACAGTCCCTATTGGCTTCAAGGAATACTTTTGGAAATGAACAGTAGAAAGGGTAATTTCTGGCAGGAATATGACACACCATTTCCAATTTAGATCCATAGTTCATTCTAGATTCTCTTCACCCACCCCTATGTTTTATTAATTGTTTTAGAGAACTCTTTAAAGAATTGTGAGTAATGTAATGTGTAGTTGGGTCCTTTAGTTGGGTCCTAATGTATCTAAACTGGATATAAACATAACAAAATAAGAGTTATGACTAAAACAATTATTTTTCTTGGATTAGTGACAATAAAGTAATCTAGATTCTGAATCTAACATTTGGATATAATTAATCTATTATGTAATTTTAAGCAGATTGGAATTCTGTTCTTTGAATTACAGTGAGCTAGTTTGTTATTGGCATTTATGATGGGATTGCCAATGGTATGTTATGTGCAGTATCTGTTCAGTAATAACTGCTCCATTTAGAGCAGCAGAAAATAGTTATTTTTTGAGCATGAAGATATGATTGATGGAAAGGTTGTTGTCAATTAAACACAATGAAGCTCGTGTGCAGGATAGGTATTTGAGTGAACCAAGCCTGCCAGTGGATGGCATTTTTTAGAGGTTTATGGCCAAGAAAACAGCTAATGCAATTTGATTCCACAAAAAGCAGAGTAGAATTTGGAGCAGAGAAATAATTTTGGGTAAAAAAGAAAAATCTCCAGGAAGAGAGATGTGTGATATCCTGTTACTACTACTACTACTACTACTACTACTACTACTACTACTACTACTACTACTNCTCCTTCTCCTTCTCCTTCTCCTTCTCCTTCTCCTTCTCCTTCTCCTTCTCCTTCTCCTTCTCCTTCTTCTTCTTCTTCTTCTTCTTCTTCTTCTTCTTCTTCTTCTTCTTCTTCCTCCTCCTCCTCTTCCTCTTCTTCTTCTTGTTAATTGCAAAGTTATGTCCAACTCATCAGGTCTTCCTGTCCTCTACCATCCTCTGGAGTCCATTTAAGCTCACACCTACTGTTTCAATGGGCAGTACCAGGCAATGAAGGAGAGGATCACAGCTCTTCTGCACCACCCTCCAGGCCCAGCTGAACCTGCTCCAACCCACTCCGCAAACTCCGACTCGCACGTTGCCTCCTACCACCCCCATGGCAATATGATCCATGCGCGGTTACCACGGGATTTCAGCAGGCCCCTCGCCTACCTAAAAGACCTACCACTAATGGACTTCTCAACAGCAGAGGCAGCTCCTTCCGCAGTCACACCCAGGTTCCTCGACGCCAACAGACGCCTCACCTGACCCAGCTGCAGAACAGACAGCCCCACTACACCTCCCTTCCTCCACCCCACAAAGCAAGCCCTTTTGTCAGAACATGCTGTCATCAGCTTGGGCCCTCACACAATCCCAGGTACTTGATGAAGGGGCCTCTCACGGGACTCTGAGTCAGCTCTCTGAGAGTCTTCCTGCACACACCATCTGCCTGTTGTACTCTCGGGCCAAGGACCCGAATGGCGCCTCAGACCAGCACTTCCAGCATACAGCCACCTCAACAGTCCTCGTGCGCCCCTTTACATCTGAGACCATGGGCACCGCCCTCAGAGTTGAACTGAGAAGAGTGCCAGAGACTGAGTTTTGGTACCTGTTGTTCACTTTATCTTGTTAACTTTGCATTAAGACACTTACTGATCAATTTGCTTTTTAATAAAGTCATACAGTTTTTATTAATAAAGGTTATCTTTGCTTTCACACACTTGGTTCATTTTTTTTATACTGAATAAAGTGTTGGTGAAAACTTTTGAAAAAAAGGGTTAAGCCTTTGCATACTTGTGGGAATTGGATAGGATAGCCGTGGAGTGGTAAGGATAGCTGTTGGTGATGGGATAGCTGGGAATGGTTTATAAAAGGATATAAGCTTGATGGGAATGGGTAGCGTGGATGGCTGTGGGATAAGGGATAGTTGTGGATGGGTAAGGATAGTTGTGGGATAGATAAACCTCCAGTGGAAGCATAGTGGGACTGTATGGTCCACCCTCCCAGCTGCCACACAGTATGGCCCTTTATTATCAATAACAACTTTAATCATTGATCAACACATTCCAACATAACAAAACTCTTTATTAATGCCCTCTGTTCATTGTACGCACTCAACATACATGCACAATCTCATTCAGTTTGATGAGACAGGCTGAAGGAAGCATCCATTAAAGCATCTACCATCCTGTCTTGCCACTCACTACTGCTCAGCTGGGGAGTTGCACCAGTTTTTCAGGAGGTTGCGCTGTTTCTTCTTTCCCTTCCACGTGAAGCTCTGTTGGGGGCCTGGCACATCCACAGTGTCTTATCAGGTTTTGTCCTTGCCTCCATACCCAGGCCCATGCCCCATTGCCTTTGTTGACTGGTCCACAAGCCTTCTTTCCTGTAACCCTGGGTAGCGGTGTGCGCATGAGATTGTGCAGAATGCAGCAAGCTTCAACGATCCTCACAGTCTGTGGGTGATGCTGCATGGTGGAGAGAGAGGATACTGGAACCTGTGGGCCAGGATGCCAAAGGCATTTTCCAGCACCTGTCTTGCCCTGGACAGCCTGTAGTTGAAGATCCTCTCTTTACGGGTGAGGTATCTGGAAGTGTAGGGCTTCATGAGGTAGGTTCTGAGGGAGAAGGCGTCATCCCCCACGATGAAGTAGGGCACATCTTGCGTGTAGTTGGGCAGGGGTTCTGGATCTGGAAAGCCCACGATGAGGTTGCATTCCAGCCTATCCTTGAGGTCACTTGCGTTGTATACTTGGGCATCTGAAGAAGAGCCGTTGCCTGAAGCATCGATGTACATGAACTTGTAGTCAGCATCAACCATGGCAAAGAGGATGATGCTGAAGAAGCCCTTGTAGTTGAAATAATTGGACCCTGAGTTGGGTGGAGCTTTGCAGACCACGTGCTTCCACATCTATGGCTCCAACGGTGTGGGAAAAGTTCACCTCTGATACCACTGCTCTGCAACTTTCCTCCAGCCTTCTTCAGTGGTGGAACACTGGAGGAGCTCCTCCACATATTCTTCGATGATGGCCTGCACACACTTCTCTGACCACAATGCTGATGGTGTTGTGTGTGGCACCCTCCAGGCATACTGCATGTTTCTGTATGTGGTCTCAGAGGCCAGGTGGTGCAGAGTCAGAGCCACCTTCAGTCCAGGGTCCAGACTGGGACGGAAGTTCATGCTTGGCTTGGTCAACCTGGGTCTCAGACGCTCCACAACTTCGTCAAACATGGCTGGTGGCATCCTCATGAAGTTCTGCAATGCACGAGGGTCTTCGTTCCTCAGATCCACCATCAGCTTGTCATAGAGTCCGTACTCCACTCTTCTCCTGATCCATCTTTGGACCCAGACAGCTCTTGACGTCTCCTTCTTCTCCTTGCATAGAAAAGGTGAAAAAGTCTGAAGAGGCTTGGTTCTGGTGTTCAATGATGGCGGCTACCAAAAGGACTGTGCGATGATCTATAGTGGACATCAATGGATGATGTGGAAGAGCAAGAGCAAGGCTGAAGAGGTCTGCACACCAGGGCTGCTGGACTGATAGTGAGATCCAGGTGATTTCCTCCCCTTTTTATAGGAAATGTCGGTTTTCTGCTAGGTGTCCTTCACATACTCATAGACATCCTCCAGACATCCTAAATATCTGAGATACGTCCCATATACGAACGTTTTTGTCTGTTTTAATGCTTCATATCCGAGCTGCATCCGCTTTCATCCTTTCTATGTCTGTGCTACTAACGCTGTTTGGACGTTCCGCGTACCTTTCGCTTCCTCCCTCTTTCCGGTTTCCGCTGGAGCGGATGTGAGTTGCGCGGATGGCCAGATGATGCCGAGAGGATACATCGGACGTGTAACGGATGACAACGAACATAGTACGTTTGTTGCCCGTATGTGACACGGATGTAGATCGTAGCGGCGGAAAGTTCATCCGCTCAAAAAGTTTTGTGCAGCTCAAAACTTTTTGAGCGGATGAAATAGCAGTAGATGGAATAGAGCGTATGAAAGACGTACGCAGTGAGTACACAATGGATGCATCGCGTTTTCCAAAGGATGGCAAGCTTTTTTGTCTGTTTTACATCCTCTTTGCATCCATTGGTGCAGTGTGACATGGGCGTAAGGTCCTGACTAGTTCACTACCAGCTTACTTAAGGGATCTTCTCTTCTCCAAGTAAGTCCCATCCTAGTAGGCTTGATTTATGTCTCAGTCCTTTGCAGGCAGCTTCTTCTTCTTTCCTCTTGGCACAGATAACTCTTTCATGGCTTCCTCCGGCAGTCCTTATCCCAAATCATTACAGAGTTTTGGAGTGTGGATTCACATGAGAAATTATTCACTCTCCCTTGCCTGATGAGAACTCTGGTTGACAGCCTGATTCAAATGGAAGATAGATAGATCGATCTATGTTTATATCAGAAAATCCATCTGCTGTTATTTGTCACAAAGCAAATAATTTTAAGACTTCAAATAATCAACTGTAATGGTTGGAAACATAACTAAAGGGATGATATCTTGCCAAGGGACCTTGGATCACATCCAAGGTCAAGAAAGCAGGAGGAAAAACCTGTTCACTCAAATTCTTTTATTTACAGTATAAAGGAACTGTAATGGATGCTGTTAAAAAGGTTTTTGGATGTGTTTCAAATAGATTGCACTGAATCAATTAAGGTAGTCCTCCAGCAATAGCTGTCATCCAGATATAGGTCCTCACATTCATTCTAATCCCACTATCATTGAGTTTCTTTGGAGAGCTAATCAAAATTAAAATATTACAAAGAGAACAAATTTGGAATAAAAGGAAAAGAGGGTTATGTTTTTTTTTTCCCAGATCTTTCTGTCAATGTGATGTAGATACAAAGAGAATTCTAGTTAACTCATCTAAAACTTACTTCAGTTGGGCAAAAAATAAATTTGATAAACAAACAAATATTCCATATTTGGTTGTTCATGAAAATTCGCAAGAGGAAATTGTATAACTCTAGAAGACTATTAATTATCTCAATTACCTCAGAAACATTACTGGTTTGGAGGATCAATGGATCTATCAATCATCATCATTATTGTTTTTGTCATCATCGTTATCAGGGGTGAGTTTTCTACCGGTACTGTCCACCTCTGTAGAACTGGTAGCTCTGAAGAGCAGCAAACATAGAACCTGTTCTATGTCTGGTGATGTTTTTTCCCATCTGCCCACCCGGGCTCTTTCCTGGCCTTTATTGCCTGCTTTTTCAACTTCAGTTGCCGTGCGAGGCACAGCTGCAGTTAAAAAAGCAGGAAAAAAGTACTTTTTCAAAGGCTGCTTCTCGGCCCGCAGCACTGCTCAGCTGTCCAGGCACCAGGCTGATGACGATTTACAGGCTTGTGCACAGCGTGCAGGGAAGCAAATAGTAAATCACCTAACCTTGTAAATCATCGAACCGGTAGTTAATCCTGTCAGATCCCACCCCTGATCATTATCATTATCTTTCCTTTATTTTGTCCTTTACCAGTAGATCAGATAATACTTAAATTACTTTAAAACCATTCAAAAGGAATATGCTCCTCCCCCCCATCACAGAATTTCACATCTAGGAATTTAATTTTTAATGGAAATATAGAGCAAACCAAGAGTACACATGCAATCCTCAAAGTTATGACAGTACTGAACAAGGGGGACTCATGATGGGTCCTTGAAATCCTGGCTGTTGCAGCATCCCCAGAGTCACATAATTGTGATATAGGTACTTGGTACCTGGCTTGTGAATTACAATGTTGTAGTGAGCCATGGTCACATGACTGCAACTTCCAACATTCCCTGCAAGCTTCCCACAAGCCAAGTTAATGGGGAAGACAGAAGGAAGCTTCTGTTGCTTTTTTACCCATCCATGCTCTGTAGCATCAACCTGTGCTTCAGAGCACCTACTCACAGTACCTCCTTCCCGCCCCAACGTGCATCCACCACCTTGCCTGTCTAGGACTCTTGCCTCACTTGAAATATGCTTAAGACTTATTTATTTTTTACCAGCATGCTCGGTGGTTAATTTAGTGGAGACATTGAAAAATTACTTCAGTTTTACTTTCTGGTTGCACATAGAAAGTAAACATTATTTTCTTTCAATAAAAATATCCTAGGTATCCCAATTATCTGGGAAATTATATTTTAATAGTTCCTTGCTAGAAGAAACACAGCTTGTAGACCAGCATAATGATGGTGGTGATGATGATGATGATGATTTTAATTTCTATGAACACTCATGCACTATATGACTCTTTATGACAATTTATGACATTTAAAATGGCACCCAAATACATCCGCCATAAAAATGCAGCTAACTAGTAGAGACACATGATATACATAGCAGCAGGCTTAGTCATTCACAAAACACACATTAACATATTTTGTTGGCTCATGTATCATTATGGCCCTGAACCCTAGGAAAAAGCCAGGTCAACCACTGAAATTTTCCAGAGGGAAATGCTATTCCACAAAGCAGGTGCAGCACCATAGAAGTAATACTTCCTGGAACCTTTAAGATGATACTACTTAATAGACAGGATGTTTAGATAGCAATAGCATTTAGCCCTAACATACTACCCTCTAGTGCTTTACAGCCCTCTCTGGGCAGTTGTAATGTCAGCATTATTTGCATATTGCTCCCAACAATCTAGGTGCTCCTTTTACTGACCTCACAAGGAGGGAAGGCTGAGTTAACCTTGAACCCCATCGGGATTGAACTCCAGGCTGTGGGCACAGTTTGCCTGTAATACTGCATGTAATCACTGTGCCACCAACGTGGGGGTGGTTATTTTGGATTTAAAGCATTTATTTATGATAATAGCCTATACCTCCTGGCAGAAAAAGATATATGAATTACAATTGGGAACCCTTGAAGGGTTGAATGATGCCTCCAATGTTATGTCAAAACAGTTGACAGTACTGTTTAGCAGCTTCTTTCACTTCAATTGGTGGGAAGTTCCTGTAAAATTGGTACTGTTAATGAAATAGTAGCCTGCAATAAATACCTGTCAGCACACATAAAGCAACATGCCACAATTGAATTTTTGATGATGGTAGAGTCCCTCCAATTGAAATTCACTTGCTGGGATCTGCAGGTTGTTTATGGTGATAGAATAGAATAACAGAGTTGGAAGGGACCAACCCTCTGCTTAGGCAGGAAACCCTGCACCGCTTCAGACAAATGGTTATCCAACATCTTTTTAAAAACTTGCAGTGTTGGAGCATTCATAACTTCTGGAGGCAAGTTGTTCTAACTGTCAGGAAATTTCTCCTTAATTCTAAGTTGCCTTGGTTAGTTTCCACCCACTGCTTCTTGTCCTGCCCTCAGGTGCTTTGGAGAATAGCTTGACTTCCTCCTCTTTGTGGAAGCCCCTGCTATCATGTCTCCCCTAGTCCTTCTTTTCATTAGACTAGACATACCCAATTCCAGCAACTATTCTTCATATGTTTTAGCCTCCAGTCCCCTAATCATCTTTGTTGCTCTTCTCTGCACTCTTTCTAGAGTCTCAACATCTTTNCATTGTGGTGACCAAAACTGGATGCAGTATTCCAAGTGTGGCCTTACCAAGGCATTATTAAAGTGGTATTAACACTTAACGTGATCTTGATTCTATCCCTCTGTTTATGCAGCCTAGGACTGTATTGGCTTTTTTGGCAGCTGCTGCTTCAGCCACAGTTGAATATTGAAACAAAAACAAAATCTCTTCGATCATAATAGCATCAATGAACTATTATGTAATATCTTTATCAACTATTATGTAATGAGATTTTAAAAACTTTTGAGACTTTTCCAAAAGGAGTGGAATTGACCTGCAAAGATTAAACAGTAAAGCAAAAAGTTAAATATTTGTTAAAATATTTCCTTGTTCCTTGACACAACTAACAATATAAGTCAAGCCCCACTTCTGCCAATTCCACCTCCACAACAATCCAGTGGTTTTCTCTTTCAATTTCCTTCTACCAGGCTGTATTTGCTTGGTTCCTTTTTTTTTCAATCAGCATGCTGTATGTCAGGTCTATTTTTCCCAGAGGTCCTATCCATATCTAACCCATTTTTAAACTCAATGTTTCTTCTTCTACCATACCAAATTTGGCCCATTTGGTCCTAACCAGCTCAAGGTTGACTCAGCCTTCCATCCTTCCAAGGTTGGTAAAATGAGGATTCAGATTGTTGTGGGCAATATGCTGACACACTTAGAGAGTGTTGTAAAGCACTATGAAGCGGTATATAAGTCTAAGTGCTATTGCTGTTGCTAAAATATCTATGAAAATGACAGCCATTAATAAATCCCATTAAATACTATTCCTTTCCCCCAAATTTTGGTTTTCAAGCAAAATAATTTCATAATTAGGAGACAATTTTATTGAACCAAATTGCTTCGGCTTTGGCAACCTAAGGCAAAATAATCTGATTATTGAAAGAAAAAGGGGGGGGGAGGGAGAGGGAGAGGGAGAGAGAAGAAAAGAAAAAGAAAAAAGATTACATTTTCTAGGGCTCTTGGCCAGGCAATACACCATGTAATAAATGAGACAGACAATAGAAGAGACATGGAATCTGAATTTCCAAATGGCTATAATGCATTCCTTTCTATTCTTGAAATAAAAATAGAAACTTAATCATGAGCAGGTGCTTGAAGAACAGTGTAGTCTTTATATACTCCGAATAGAAACATAGATATGACAGAGGATAACTGATTCACTGAAACATAGTGTAGTTCATTAGAGCAATGTGCTGGGATCAAGCCAAAAGAGGCATCTCTCAGCCTGGCAGAATGGTATTCTGTCAAGCCAGCAAACTCACACCAACAGGTAGGAAGGAAATACTTGCCCTCTTAGTTTTGCTTCTTGTCTGCTCGTTTTCTTTTCATTCCCTTGATATTCTCCTCTCTCAACATTTAGACTGCTGGCTTTGCAAACTAACCCTGTGTTTAGATAGATTACTACTTTCAGGCATCAGGGACCGAATGGGATATTATAGTGAGGTTTTCAAATGTAAGCCATGTACATTTTTCCATGAGGGATGTGCCTCCCCCCCCCAACGAGATGAAGTTAATTGGAGTGGGTGCTGAATATTATTGTTGTTATTTTTGGATTGAAAATGCTGATGGATCAGTAATGTTTGTAAAAGTGATGGGATTCAAAAAAATTTACTACTGGTTTTGTGGGCATGGCTTGGTGGGTGTGGCAGGGGAAGGATACTGTAAATCTCCAGTTAGAGGTGGTATTTGCCCATTTTCTGAACAACTCAAGATTTCTACTACCGGTTCTCCAGAACTGTTCAGAACCTGCTGAATACCACCTCTGGTTTGTAACATTTGAACTGTACACTAAGAAAATCATTGCACTTTGAACCGGTTGAAATGTTTGCGATGTCTTCAAAAGGAGCTCCCTGTAGAGCAGTGGTTCCCAAAGTGGGTGGTACCATCCCCTGGGGGGGTGGGATGCCTTAGGGGATCGCTAAGAGGCAAGGGAGCTGCCAGGGGGGTGCTAACAGGCAGCAGGGGGGCGTTCGAGGCACCGGCCCTGCAGGTTCACTCATTGACTGTAGCACCACTCCAGAGCCGGCGCCTCCAATGCAGAAGCAGTGGCACATTACATGCCGCCACAGCCGCGTTCCATGCGCCGCCCTCCTGCTGCCTCTTAGCGCCCCTCTGCCGGCCCCCTTGGGGATACTAAGGGGAGGCAGGGGGGCATTCAAGGCACCGGTCCTGCAGGTTCACCCATTGACTATAGCACCACTTTTTCCCTATCACACTGACAAGAACCATTGCTTAGAAAGAGAGTACAGACTCTGTAATGTAGTGACTCCAAGCCCTAACTCTTGCAGAAAGTCTCCAAAGATACTATGATATTGAATGTAAAAAGTCTAATGGAATCAGAAGGGTGTGCAGTCTCTCCCAACAAGTCATCCAATATGACCACTACTATTTCTGCCCTAAGCCAAGCCTGAGTCATGGCTATATAAGGTCTTGTTAGTTGCCAAGTTGGATCCGACCGATCACAACCCCATGGACAATGTTCCTCCAGGCCTTCCTGTCCTCTATCATCTTTTGGAGTCCATTTAAGCTCACACCGACTGCTTCAGTGACTCCATCCAGACATCTCATTCTGTGCCATCGTCCCCTTCTTTTTCCCTCAATCGTTCCCAGCATTAGGCTCTTCTCCAGTGAGTCCTTCCTTCTCATTTGGTGGCCAAGATATTTGAGTTTCATCTTCAGGATCTGGCCTTCTAAAGAAAAGTCAGGGTTGATCTCCTCTAAGACTGACTGGTTTGATTGCCTTGCAGTCCAAGGGACTCACAGAAGTCTTCTCCAGCACCATAGTTCAAAGGCTCAATTCTTTGGTGCTCAGCCTTCCTTATGGTCCAACTTTTCACAGCCATACATTGCAACTGGGAAAACCGGTTAGCCTTGACTATAGGCACTTTTGTTGGCAGAGTGATGTCTCTGCTTTTTAGTATGCTGTCTAGATTTCCCATAGCATATAAGGTCTAAAAACTCTTTTAAGGTCTCCACAGTGAGACCTTCTCCAAAACCTTCTCTGAAAGGCAACATAGGAGATCACTTGATGTTTACTTAAGAGATGTTTTCTTCAGAGGAGATCCCCCTACCACCTTTTTCAAGATAGTCAGTCCCTCCCAAAGAAGCACTGATAGCTCTAACTGAAAAACTGGATATTTTTTCAAAGTTAAACAAACAAAATGACAACTCTTTAACAAGTCCTCCACAATCCTAGTAATCCTTGCTGTCAACTAAACTTTTCAGGGAGTAAACATAAGTATTGTCTTTATTTTGACATGATATTTTATACTGATAGAATTTCAGGGAAGGAAGGATGAGGTAATAATAGCAGAAGTGTGGAAATGCTTGATTTACACATTCGCTAAGACCAGAGATCTCCAAACTTGGCAACTTTAAGACTTGTGGTCTTCAAGTCTCAGAATTCTCCAGCCAGCTGGAGAATTTTGGGAGTTGAAGTCCACAAGTCTTAAAGTTGCCAAATTTGGGGACCCCTGGCAGACAAATGAATATAAAGTATTAATAACTACACCAGCAAGAACTCTGTTTAGCAAAATGCTGTTAAAACTGGGACCCTTCATGTTGCAAGCCGCACATTTTATTGGGAAATGCAAGAAAATATGCAAAATCTGTTAGGGATTGTATAAAAGGAAGTTGCTGGGAAGCTATTTCTGAGTTCACACTTTATGAGACCACTTAGAAATATTTTTTTAATTTTTAATTTTTATTTATTTATTTACACTGCTCAAAAAAAAATAACGGGAACACAAAAATAAGACATCCTAGATATGAATGAATGAAATATTCTTATTAAGTACTTTGTTCATTATAAAGCTGAATGTGCTGACAACAAAATCACACAAAAATTATCAATGGAAATCAAATTTAGCAAATTTTTGGAGTTATACTCAAAATTAAAGTGGAAAAAAACACTACAGGCTGATCCAACTGTGATGAAATGTCCTTAAAACAAGTCAAAATGAGGCTCAGTAGTGTGTGGCCTCCATGTGCCTGTATGACCTCCCTACAATGCTGGCAGCTCCTGAATGAGGTGGCGGATGGTCTCCTGAAGGATCTCCCCCACACCTGACTAAAGCATCCCCACCTCCTGGAAAGTCTGTGGTGCAATGTGGCATTGGTGGATGGAGCGAGACATGATGTCCCAGATGTGCTCAAATGGATTCAGGTCTGGGGAACAGGGGGCCAGTCCATAGCATCAAATGCCTTCGTCTTGCAGGAACTGCTGACACACTCCACAACGTGAGGTCCAGCATTGTCCTGCATTAGGAGGAACCCAGGCCAACCGCACCAGCATATGGTCTTACAAGGGTCTGAGGATCTCATCTCGGTACCTAATGGTAGTCTGGCTACCTCTGGCAAGCACGTGGAGGGCTGTGCGGCCTCTGAAAGAAATACCACCCCACACCATTACTGACCCACTGTCAAACTGGTCATGCTGGAGGATGTTGCAGGCAGCGAACATTCTCCACAGCGTCTCCAGACTCTGTCACATCTGTGACATGTGCTCAGTGTGAACCTGCTTTCATCTGTGAAGAGCACAGGGCCCAGTGGCAAATTTGCCAATCTTGGTTTTTTCTGGCAATGTCAAATGTCCTGCACGGTGGTGGCTGTAAGCCCAACCCCCACTTGTGGACATTGGCCCTCATATCACCTCAAGGAGTCTGTTTCTGACCATTTGAGTAGCCACATGCACATTTGTGGCCCGCTGGAGTCATTTGCAGGGCTCTGGCAGAGCTCCTCTCTCCCTCCTTGCACAAAGTCAGAGGTAGCAGTCGTGATGCTGGGTTGTTGCCCTCCTACTGTCTTCTTCATGTCTCCTGATGTACTGGCCTGTTTCCTGGTGGTGCTCCATGCTCTGGATACTACGCACTAAATCCTGCAGTTGACAGAACACGCAAACCTTCTTGCCACAGCTAGCATTGATGTGCCATCCTGGATGAGCTGCACTACCTGAGCCACTTGTGTGGTGTGGACTCCGTCTCATGCTACCAATAGAGTGAAAGACTGCCAGCATTCAAAAGTGACCCAACCATCAGCCAGAAAGCATAGGAACTGAGAAGTGGTCTGTGGTCACCACCTGCAGAACCACTCCTTTATTGGGGATGTCTTGCTAACTGCCTATGCTTTCATCTGTTGTTTATTCCATTTGCATAACAGCATGTGAAATTGATTGTCAGTCAGTGTTGCTACCGAAGTGGACAGTTTGATTTCACAGAAGTGTTATTGATTTGGAGTTACATTATGTTGTTTAAGTGTTTCCCTTTATTTTTTTGAGCAGTGTATTTTGTCAAAAGCTTACAATACAATAGAAATAGAGTAAACATAAGTTTAAATAGGAATAGGAACTAATTAAATGGGGACAATAGGACAGGGATGGTAGGCATGATGGTACACTTTTGCACGGTCCTTACAGACCTCTTAAGAATGGGGTGAGGTCAATAGAGGATAGTTTGGAGGTAATGGAGTGGGGGTTTGAGCAGGTGACAACAGAATCAGGTAGTGATTCCAGACGTTGACCACTCTGTTGCTGAAATCTACTTCCTGCAATCAAGTTTGGAATGGTTTACATTAAGTTTATATCTGTTGTGTGCTCTTGTGTTGTTGTGGTTAAAGCTGAAATATTCATTATGTGGTAAGACGTTGTAACATATGATTTTATGTACTATGCTTAAGTCTAATCTTAGCCAGTGTAGTTCAAGGTTGTCTAAGCCAAGACTCTCAAGTCTGGTGCTGTAGGGTTTTCTGTTGAGAACAGAGGAATGTAGGACTTATATATATGAGCGTGAGTTTTACACAGGTGAAATCCTACAGTTGGCATTTCCAGCAGAATACCTCCCAGATTGTGGTTAGGATTTCTGTAGAGATCTTGGAAGGTAGGTCTGGTCTGTATCCAAAGGCCTGGTGCCTTGCCACTCAAAATGGATATTCCTGAGTTAGATTGATCAGCCACCTGCTTTTGCAACATATATTTTCTCATGGGAAAAAATAAATTTGACTCAGCTCTTTGGTTTTCTTTAAATCAATGTATATCTTATTTAATCACTCCATTAGACAAGGGAAAAATATTCAACATACAATATGAAAAAGAAGAAGAAGAAGAAGAAGAGATGGTCACTGGTTGCATTTGATCGATAGCAATTATGACAATCAGCCAGACCTATTTCTGTTTTATTTATTACATCATCGTCTTCTTTTAACAACCCCATAATCCCTTGTGGAGTGGAGTCTGGGCAACTGAATGGAGCTAGCCAAGTGTTTTAATGGCTGGATGCCCTTCCTGTCATCAATGCGGAGGTTTGTTCAGCAGATATATTCTCAGTGTGCCCAGAGAGAGAAATATCTACCTCTACTACTTAGGATCAAACTCACAGCCTCCTGATTGTGAGGCAAGAGCACCACCTCTAGGCTACCACACCACTCTGTTTATTTATTACACATCTCTATTATATTAAATATATGTTGTTGTTTTACCATACTAATTAACAATGTGCAAAAAGACTGAGACTGAAGCCCAGATTCTGGCAGCATGGGCAGAGGCAGGGAAATTGTGGGCAAATGGATGCAGTTAACAACATCTCCAGATGGATGAGTTTCATCCTGAACTCCTTGTGTGAAGCAAAATCATTGAGTTTGAATAGATTGGACAACCATTTATCTGAAAAGGTGTAGGGTGTCTTATTCGAGCAGGGGGTTGGACTAGAAGATCTCCAAGTCCCTTCCAATGCTGTTATTCTATGTTTTATGATCCTGCAAATAGCCAGCATTATTAGGGTTCCAAATACAAGGAGCAGCCAACTCTTTTGCTATCGGGCAGTCAGAGATGGAGCAGAGAGAGTTTACACACGGGAGCTCTGCCTATGGTTTTGATGAGATTCTATAAGTAGCAAGCCTGTTCTTTGTTTTTAAATGTAGAAGTAAATAGGAATTCAGTTGCTGGGGCAAAGGAAAATAGGACAACGTTGTTCCTTCACTGAATTGTAATTATTGGGTTTATGAAGACAACACTCTGTCAGGGGAAAAGAATATTAGCTTCATCAGAATTTGTTCTGTTTTTTATATTTGTGTTGATTACATTCCATTTTAACTTAGGGCAATAGAAGTTATCTTAGTCTTTTTTTAAAAAGCATAGTTCCATCAAATGAAAAGAGTTTATTTATCATTAGAGTGCTGAATGGAGTTAATTTTTTTAAAGAAAACCAGCAAATTGTTGTTACACTGCTGTTGTTTCTAAAGACAATGTACGTCATATGTCATAAAACAAATTGTACAAATCATGTTCCTAAATTTTCTTGATCAAACCCATAAAGCATCCATTAGGTTGCACACTTTAATTCACTTGGAAATGACGCTAATTGCCAACTGTGTCCCAAATGATTATGTTCAGAATTGGTACTGTAAAAAAAAAAAAGAAACAAAGCACATACTGAGAAAGGATACACAGGTGATGACAGAAAAAGGATAACAGATCCATTATGTTCACAGAAAAGGTTTCATGTAACCTATGTTCTTTTCTTAGTTGAGCAAAGAATTATCTCTCATAATTTCAAAGCTTTAAGTGGAAACTTAAAGCCAGGAGCAGTGGTGAAAGGGAGGAATTTTTCTAAATGACTTCAAGAATGAAAATTCCCATCTGGCTTGATATTTAAATCCTGCAGCTATAAATAACAGCTTGGACTGAGAAACTATGGCCCTTTTATAATGGAATAAAACTACTCTCATTTCCTCCTTTGATGGATAAAGGGAAGCACTGAACTAAGAGAGCAAAGGTTTGTGGACAAGCCCTTTGTTTCCTTCAATAGTATTAAAATAACATTAAATACAAAGAAAATGTGTTCATAGGAAAAGAAACGGCAGGGCATTTTGATGAACGTTTGCAAAACTGTATTTCAATGCCAGCTCTGGCCAGATGCCATTTTAAGTGATTGGAAGAGGAAGAATGCTGTGTGTACATGTATGAGGCTGACTCTCTGTGGGAATTTAACCCAAGCAAGTTTGAATGAAGTAAGTTATAACAATAACCAAAAGGAGATCTACTTTTAGGATGTATAGTATATGGATAGGCAAAACATCCATATTACTATATCCTACCAAGAGAAGAGTTATGAGCATGTGTTTTGTGTATGAAAGATTTGGAAATAAAGGCAGAAGGAAGGGACTTGAGATCAATAATCTTTGAAAGCACTATTTCTTACCCTTGGCAACTTTAACATAGGTGGAGTTCAATTCCCAGAATTCTCCAGCCAGCTGTACTCATCTATTGAGATAAAGCCCCTGTCACACTGCACCAACGGATGGAAAGAGGATGTAAAACAGAGAAAAACACTTGCCATCCGTTGGT
>BHFT01029670.1:0-21868 GCA_004320025.1 Laticauda laticaudata
AACTAACGGATGGCAAGTGTTTTTCTCCATTTTACATCCTCTTTCCATCCGTTGGTGCAGTGTGACAGGGGCTTTACAACCACAGTTGAGCCCAAAATTTCCATTGCTAAGCAAGACTGTTGTTAAGTGAGTTTGGCTCCATTTTACAACTTTCCTTGCCAGAGTTATTAAGTGAATCATTGCAGTTGTTAAGTTAGTAACACTGTTGTTAAGTGAATCTAACTTCTCTATTGACTTTGCTTGCCAGAAGGTCACAAAAGGTGATCCCATGACCCAGATACACTGCAACTGTCATAAATACGCACCAGTTGCCAAGTGGCTGAATTTTCTTCATGTGGCCATGGGGAGGCTGCAACAATTGCATAAAAAATGGTCATCAGTCACTTTTTTCAATGCCATTGCAACTTTGAATGGTCAATAAACGAATGTTCCTCTAAATCAAGGACTATCTGTCATCATACATATATGAAATGGGCATGTTAAAATGAGTCCTTGTGGACTTGTAATATTTTCTGAGAATCCTGGCTTTGTTAGTTCTGTTCAGCTGGAATCCTAAACACAGAAAGTGAAACAGGACAAAATTAATCGGTACTAATGAAATAATGTGACACTTCCATTTGCAAAGATCAAGTATCAATCAACATTCCTTCTTTTTTCTCCACTTTTGAGAGCTATTGCATAGGAAGGAAGAACCTGTAAGCCAAGCCCATTTATCACACAGTCATGTTGACTGAGCATATAATCTCCCAGTAATTGGCAAAAGATTTGTTGCAACAAACAATGCATCCCCTTCATTCATCTTCATGTGACACCACTCAAATTTCCCAATAAAAATAATAAAAAACAGCATGTACCAGAGGTGGTATTCAGCAGGTTCTGACCAGTTTTGGAGAACCGGTAGCGGAAATTTTGAGTAATTCAGAGAACTAGCCAATACCACCTCTGACTGAAGATTTTACAGTATCCTTCCCCTGCCGTTCTTACCAAGACATGCCCACAGAACCGGTGTAATAAAATTTGAATCCCACCACTTGTATGTACCTAGAGCTACCTTAGGTAAAGTTGGGGAAAAGTTGTTAATAAATTTAAACAGAGGAGAGATTTTGGGCTATATGATTAGTCCTCAGTTTTTGGTTTCTGTCTCTCATTAATGATATAACCCTATTATTATTATTATTATTATTATTATTATTATTATTATTATTATTATTATTATTATTATTATTATTATTATTATGTACTATATTACTTCTGCTTAGAAATATGTAATTTCTCACCCTGTATAAAAATCCACAATGTCAGAAACTTTGCATGTAAATACACATTTTTCAAGACATTGATTTGTACTTGTCTGCAGACTTGTCCCAAGAGGAAGGGGACTTGTTTCTGACTCTGAACCACTTCTGAATGTTTCAAAATCTTAGATGATCTTCTCAAATAATCTTCCTTTAAAAATTTTTCATATACCTCTATAGGGCAAAATGTGTCACATTTCTAAGGCTGCTCAACTCTGTAATGACTGCATGCAGCATACAATATAAAAAAATAAATCCACAACAATATAACAAATAACAAGTATATGTCCCCAAACAGCAATAAAAAAAATACATCCCTGAGTTTGAAACATTCCTTGAAGAGACCCAGTGGAAAAGCCGGTTTTTGGGACCCATCTAAACAAGGTCAGGGTAGAGATCATATATAGACCTCTTGAGGTTATGTTGTTCCAGAGGCAACCATGAGAAGAGAAAGCCCACTTTCTGGACCTTATAAAATGGCATTGAGCCGCGGTGGCACAGTGGATAGAATGCAGTACTGCAGGCTACTTCTGCTGATCAACCGCTCCCAGCAGTTTGGCAGTTCGGGTCTCACCAGCTCAAGGTTAATTCAGCCTTCCATTCATCCAAGGTTGGTAAAATGAGCACCCAGATAGTTGGGGGCAATATGCTGACTCTGTAAACTGCTTAGAGAAGGCTGGAAAGCACTGTGAAGCAGTATGTAAGTCTAAGTGCTATTTCTATTGCTATTCTTTAATTGATGGGACCTAAAGCATGCCAACTCTGTCTGATCCTGCAGGATGAGCAGAAACTACAGGCGACAGATATTCCCTGAATTAAATAAGCAGACCCTTTACCATAAACAGATTATTTTGTGATTATTCAGCATATAATTATATATCCTCAGTATTATTTGGCATAATTTTAAATGAGCAGATTAGAAGCAACTATCTCAGAAAGTTCAGAAGAGCAGGTAACTTATGGAAAGAGCTCCATCTGGTATACCAGTAGTACCTTTTTTTGGATCAGGCACTCTTGCAGACAAATCACAGGAAGTGGTAGTACCATTTGATATTGCACTGATGAGACCACATTTGGAATATTGTGTCCAATTCTGGTCATCAGGATATAAAATAGATGCTAAGACCTTAGAAAGAATGAAATGATGATGATAAGGGATATGGAGGTTAAACCATACAATGAATGATTGAGGGAACTGGGCACATCTAGTATAACAAAGAGAATAATTAAAGGTGGTATGTTAGCAGTCTTCCAGGACTTGAGGGGCTGTCACAGAGAAGAAGGGGTCAATCTATTCTTCAAAGCACTTGAGGGCAGTTCAAGAAGTAACAGGTGGAAGATCACGAAAGAGAGATCTAACCTAACAGAATAATAGCTTTAGAAAGAACCTTGGAGGTCTTCTAGTCCAACCCTCTGCTCAAGCAGGAGACCCTATATCATTTCAGACAATTGGCTGGGCAATCTTTTCTTAAAAGTCTTCAGTGTTAGAGTACCCACAACTTCTGAAGGCAAGCCATCCCACTGGTTAATTGTTCTCACTGTCAGAAAATTTCTTAGTTCTAGGTTGCTTCTCTCCTTCATTAGTTTTCATCCATTGCTTCTTGCCTTGCCTTTTGGGACCTAGAATTAAGGAGAAATTTTCTGACAGTGAGAATTAATCAGTGGAATGGCTTACCTTTGGAAGTTGCACGTGCTTCATCACTGGAGGTTTTCAAGAAGAGACTGGACAGCCATTTGTCTGGGATGGCATAGGGGCCAGACTAGAAAACCTGCAAGGCTTCTGCCAACTCTATTATTCTATGTTCTATGACTTTGCCATCTTGCAGTTTGACTATTGCAATGACCTCTCTATTGGGATCTACTGGGGTGTCCAATAGATCCAGAATGTAGCATAGCAGTTGTGATGGACTGGGCTCAACATGTTCACATCTGACAACTTTGCTTCATGATCTGCACTGGTTGCCAGAATAGTTCAAAGTGCTGATCATCATCTCGAAAGTCTTACATGGCCTAGGGCTGTGGGTATCACCTATTTCCTGTGGCTTTGCTTCTGCCTCAGATTCAAATTCTTCTTAAGTGATAATTCTCTTGGTTGCAGCTCTTCTTCTTGTTTCTCAGGATTTTTCTTACTGCTTATTATGCTGGATTAATTTTTAATCTATGCCTATTTACTTGTTTTTATATTATTCTTTATTTCATGAGTCACCCAGAGTCATTGAAGTCAAGCTGCATCAAAATTGAGTGAATGAATGAAACTTGCTTGTTTTTGCAGTAAAATTGTACAACTACTGTAGATACCAAAAGGACAACTAGAGAAACAAATGTGGCTAGATATTCTGCAGTTCTTCTCACGAAATACTTTCTGCTGATGGAAGTCAAAATAATAAACCCAAATGTCCTTAATTGTGATGTATGGTATATTTTTCTTTTCTAAATCAATTTATTATTTTGGGGGGGATCCCAATATTATGGAAAGATGGTTGCTTTGTCAAGGTCCACTTAAACTTTCTACTTTCCAGTGCTACATAACACTTCGTTCTGTTTAATGAGACTAAACTGCAGTGGTTTTGTATTTATGCATATGTTGCCAAAGAACATTGAATGTCACTCTCAAACTGATCAAACCGGTTCCCATGAGACAATTTAATTCCCTGGTTTTTCTTATTGTGACTGAATTTGTAAATGAATAATATGGAAATGTAGAGTGAGTGATAGAATAAGAGATGGGACTTTTTCACGGGTGGCATCAAGATGAGGAATAATTTTTTGATGAGTATCCTCCTAGCAGCAAATTTTAAAAGTTTTTAAAATACAGTCCGTGTTTCCATACATAAAAGAGGCAGCTTTACAATCCAGGATGGGGTGAGGGTGGGGAGCCATCTGTCACTTCCTCCTCTCCTTCCTCATTTCAGAGAGGGAGAGACAGGACTTTCAACTTAATGTTCTCACTGGATGGGTAAACTCCAATCTTGTCATCGCCCAGAGCTCTATTGTTCTCCCTTCAGTGTTTGTTTTAGAATTCACTTAGGTTTAATAATCTCATAAGTCCTTGCCATGACAAAGCCACAGAATATTTTACATTACTGGCTATGATGACTTTATTTACATCTGATATTATTATTTACATATTATTTCAACCATATTTACATGCAGTCTATTGATAATGCTTTGTCCAATAGTTATTGCATTAGGAAAGTGTATCCTTCTTACATTGAATTTTATCTGCCACCTTTGTTACCTTTTCAGCCCTTTTGAACCTTTACTTGACTTTCAGCAGCCAAAAATCCAATGCCTTTGCTAGGGCTATATGTAAAGGAGATGCCTCTTTTCAACTAAGGTGTGTACCAGTGGTGGGACTCAATTTTTTTTACTACTGGTTTTGGAGGAGTGGTTTGGTAGGTATGGCATGGCTTGGTGGGCATGGCAGGGGAAGGGTTACTGCAAAATCCCATTCCCTCCTTATCCCACTAATCTGCTTTCCAGCTCCATTCTCCTGTGCAGGACAACAAAAGAAGACCGAGTCGATCAGCTGGGACTCTGGAGGCGGAGAATAGATGGGGGTGGGGCCAGTCAGAGATGGGATTTGCCAGTTCTCCAAACTACTCAAAATTTCCGCTATCAGTTCTCCAGAACTGGTCAGAACCTGCTGAATACCACCTCTGGTGTGTACACCTTTGAATCATTTTGGAGAAGCAATGTCCACCACACACACTTTACCTCTAAAACCAGCCATGTCACTTCACCTCATGCCCGACCAAAGTTTTATCCATTTGCATGCACAAAATCATGCAAATTTGGTTGGCAGAACTTCCAAGTGAGGCCTTGGAACAATAAAACACACTTGTGATTCCTGTGGTCTTCACCATTGGCATATAAACAGTCTGGCAGCCTCATACTTAGTTCCCATTACTTCTTTGTGGAAATTATTATTTCTATCTAGGGCCTTTTCTATTCATCACTTATTGGATCAAAAAGAACACATTCTCTTACCTAGTTGCCTTAAGTAAGAGCAGATCTTGGGACCCTGGAATGGTACATTAGGCGGAAATGTCCTTGGGTAGTTGGAGGAAGAGCCTACAGATTAGAAAATTATCATGCAAAAGGTATCTTGGTCCACAGAAGCAGAGGGATCATGAGAAATTATTCAGAAGGAACCTTTCCTAGACAGAGCTAGTATTCACTGTTGTCCTTCTTGTCTGGACAACCTAGAAGGCTTAACAACACCCCAAATATTGAATGTCTATTCTATTACTATCTTTCTTCACAGGTTTGTGAATATGCACGCCCCCTACAGACCTTACCCCTTTCCTAAGAGGTCTGTAGGAGGCGTGCATAAGTGCACCAACGTACCTACCGTCCCTGTCCAATTGTTTCTTTTATTTTTCTTATATGTACCCATTTCATGTATTCATAACTATGTATATACTTATACCTATTATCTTGTAACCGACTGAAAAATCAAATAAATAAAAATAAATAAAATATTCAAAGAAACGGTAGAAGTTGGCACCTCTGGCACTCTTCTGGAAAGTCATCTATTATATGAGGTGGATCTGAAGAAATGCAGTGGGAGGAGCCTAATGAGAGAAGGCAAAAGAGTCCCTGTGGATTTTATTCTGCTAATTGTTGCCGACTATAAAGGAACAGTGCTCATCTCTGTTTCAAGGCCATTGAGCCATGGTCATGTGTCCAGTATGGCATCATGGTTATCTTCCCACCTAAGTGGTACCTATTTATCTGATCTCATTTGCATCCGTTCGAACTGCTAGGCTGGCAGGAGCTGAGGCGAGGATGAATGATGTTGCATTGTGCTCAGGTCTTGAACCCAGGCTGCCAGCTTTCCAGCTGATAAGCCTAGTGTTTTAACTACTGAGCACTGCACCACTCCTATGAGAGAAGGAAACCAACCATAATGTATGTCCTCCTTGTTTGTTCACACTACTCCCTATTGAATCAAAAAACAATTCACCATTAGATATAAAACACTGCATACCTTATTTATTGTATACATATCATATATATTTATTACTGTATATAATATACATTGATAATAATTTAAATAAGACATTTGCTTCCTTTCCTAAAATATAGGATTTGCAATCGTATAAAAGGGCGAAAAAAATGTTCATTGAAGCCACCTGGAGTCATGGGGCTCAGTTTTAAAATCCTTCTTTTAGACCTTTCTAAGATAAAATTAGCAGTTCATTTTAAACATTTTTCTAGTAAGAGAATGACTCATAACTTTATCATGGAGTAAATGACTCCATGGGTAACTGCTTCAATGAACTTTTTGATGATAATGTATCTTTTGCTGAAGCTTGTTAATGTATACATCTATTACTAATGTAATACTTTTAAATGCACAAAATGCTACAATGCAAAACAAAGCAAATGGTAACAAGTGTGTAAAAGTGAAGTTGTCTGAAGGTACTTAGTACATTTTCTCCTTTAACTCTGGTCTACCGAGATTTCACTTTCCTTAAGGATTTTTAGTCATTCCAAGACAGCAAGGCCTCAATTCTTTGTATTTCATGTATTCTTATTCACTTTTGAAGATTCGACTAGCTGGAATAAGTAGTAGAATGCTATTTTTCATTTTATTATCAAGGAGCAGAAACTGGATTTATATCCATACCACGTCAAAACATGTTTTGTTTAGCTTTGACCTCATCCAAGCCTATTTTGATTTATTCAATAAAACTACAGTTAACAATTCATAATAAAGCAGGGGTGACTATAGTTGGGGTGGGGTAAGAGGCCTAGGCAGCAAACATGACCACATAGTCAAAGCCCTCTACCCCTTTGTCTATGCATCCACATAACATTCATGTACAAAGGGGTGCAGTTTCAATTGGGTTTTCATGCCTACTACCATGGTCTCTCTCTCTCTTTCTCTTCCCCCTCTTCTGTAGTTAAATAAAATAGGTGCATTTAGTCAATAGGCCAATTTACATGCATGCTTAACTGGCTCAATGAGAGCTAACAAAAAGTTGCAGGTGGAGCTGCCTTTGAATCAGTTTTGACTCCTGTCCTCCACATGAACAAATCTGTATTTTTCCTGGTTCGGGAAAAATGTAAAGACAGACGGCTCACGGATACCTCACTGCATTTGTGCCTAAAGTAGGACTTAAAGACTCCCAGTTTCTGGCCTTTAGCCCTTTCAACAAACTGGCTTTCAACATGAGGTACAAATGTTTGTACCTGAGTGAACCCAATGAGGGAATTAAAAGAGGAGAATTTGAGTCCATGGTTCTTTTGAGGACAAACTAACCAACCCCAGTCTGCCAGGTAATGAAACCAGGGAAATAAGAGTTAACAGAATTAACCTTTTCTTCCTGCTGCCAGCAATAAGTCCTGGAGGAATCCTGTCTAATAGGAGCTAATCTATAGCAGGTCCTTTTTACTATTGACATAAAGTACACACCTGAAATCTCCATTATTTATTTCCCCTCAAAACTAAAAGCAAGCAGAACAGAAAGAAATAACAACCTCCCATCCATCAAGGGAAAAAAATGTAGAAAACGCCAAGTTCCCATCTGACAGGACATTGGAGGTGGTGTACTGCCAGCATACTTAATTGTCCCAGCTAAGTGCAAAATACAACCATTAGGTAATTCAGGGCAGGCCACCACCTATCCCTGACTTGTGTATTGTGTAAAAAGAACCACAATTGCCACACTGAATTCCTCGAGAATAGAAATGTCCTCATATAGAAATCATTTTCATAAAAGTCTAGAAACTTTTTCACTATCCAGTCCTTTTGTTGATTTCTGGTTTGCATTTGTTGCATTACTTCAGACTTGCTCTGCTTTCTAAATCTGATTTAATCAGAAAAGGTGGGCCCTTCAGGTCTCTTCTCTTAAAAGATGTCATCTAACAGGATGTAAGCAGTGTACCTTCCTACCTGTAGTAAGGGCCCCGGCCCTGTGGAACAGTCTCCTCCCTGAAATCTAGCAGGCCTTTGGAAGGCCTGAAAAAACTGGCTTCTTTTCTTGGGATAGGATAAGGCTGCAGCCCAAAAACTATCATTGTTTTTGTACTGAGGCCATGGGGGTTGGACTTTTTTGGAATGCTGGTTTTTGTTACTTCTTTTATTGTTCACATTGGGAGCCACCAAGAGTTATGGTACGTAGAGCAAAGTGGCCATATATGTTTCATAAGCAAATAAATATAAAGAAGGAAAATATTAGTTGAGCATAAACACCATTTTGCCATTCAGTGAGGCAATTGAAGAGAGGAAAACTGTGTGACTCAATTTCAAAGTATTTTTCAGACAGAAGCAATATAAAATCTATCTTAAATTCATACAATGTGGAATGTTTTCCAGTTTTCAATTTTACTAACTCCATGGTTTTACCTTATGAAGAATAGAAGTAAGCGTAATTAAAATCAATAGGTTATATTTTTTCTGAACATACTGAGGTTCAAAGGGCAACTTTTAATATTTCACAAGGGGTGGGCTATTACTAAATTCCAGAGATGGGTTATGTTTCTATTGGCTTATTCATGCTCTAAGACATGAAAGCACAACACACACAAAGCCCTCCAAGATCTGGGGGGGTAGGAAGCCTGTGGCACTTTTGATATTGCTGAAACAGAACTTCCGGCAGCAACAGCCAATAAAGCTAATTGTGAGGAATGCTAGGAGCTACACTTCAGCAACATCTGGAGAGCCTCAAGTTACCACCTCCAATGAAAGGCTAGCTTTTCATAGGACTGTGCAATTCCTGATCTGTTGCTCTATCTACAGCCTTGTTGCAATCACGGCAACATTATGTCACTGCTGACTTTGCCTGGCTGAGTTAAAGGAACCTTCCCAAAATGTCTAGACAATTTCCCATCTAATATATACTTTGATGGACTCTGGCCAATCCTAAAGGCAAAAGGGAAAACTTGTAGATATAAGGTTAGCCTGCATAAGTTTCATCTTCTTTGAATTAGCCTCCTCAAGCATCGATAAACATATTCACAGTATGTTTCTTGAGCTATGTCCCACATTTAGGGGAAAATAAATATGACGTTTCTTGAAGCATAAAAAATGTTTTTTTGTCCAATGCATCTTAATATAAAATAGATGCAAAAGGGAAGGTTATTGAAAAGGATGTCAGGCTGCTGCCATCAAGAAATTTGAGGAAGCAGTTTATCTAGACCTGTTTCCGTCCCTGTCCTATTGTTTCTTTTTTTTCTTATATGTATCCATTTCATGTATTCATAACCATGCTTATACTTATACCTGTTATCTTATAATCTCTTGACAAAATAAAATAAATAAAATAAAGTGTACTTGCTGATGATCTATGCCAGAGCCAGGATGGGGGTGGTACATCCATCCTTATGCTCCTTTCTCTCTCCATCAACCATGGTGTCCTTCTGGCTGGGCTCCAGAGACCTTGAAATTGCTTTACTGCAGTTCTTTTCCTCTATTCACAGTCATTTCCAGTTAAAGGGATAGGGAGATATTGCTCCTTAGATTTCTTCTTTTGAGGGTATTACAGGACTTGACCCTCCCTCCTCATTCACCATCTACATGATATGGGGAGGGGGAGATTTGGGGTTTGCTACAGATTTTATTTTCCTGGGCTCCAAGATCACTGCAGATGGGAACTACAGCCAAGAAATTAAAAGACGCTTGCTCCTGGGGAGGAAAGCTATGGCAAATCTAGACCACCTACAAAAAAGCAGAGACATCACCATGCTTACAAAAGCATGTATGGTTTTCCCGGTTGCAATATATGGCTGTGAAAGTTGGACCATAAGGAAGGCTGAGCACCAGAGAATTGAGGCCTTTGAACTATGGTGCTGGAGAAACTGGTCAGTCCTAGAGGAGATCAACCTGACTGCTCTTTAGAAGGCCAGATCCTGAAGATGAAACTCAAATACTTTGGCCACCTAATGAGAAGGAAGCACTGGAGAAGAGCCTAATGCTGGGAATGATTGAGGGAAAAAGAAGAACAGGATGGCAGAGAATGAGATAGTTGGATGGAGTCACTGAAGCAGTCGGTGTGAGCTTAAATGGACTCTGGGGGATGGTGGAGGACAGGAAGGCCTGGAGGAATGTTGTCCATGGGGTCACAATGGGTCAGACATGACTTCGCAACTAACAACAACAATAAACAGTATGCTAAAGATGCCCAATTTTTGTTTCAACCCCAGGCCAGCCAAGTGAAGCTGAGAAAGCTCTGTCCCAATGCTTGGATATGGAAAAAATATACTCAGCTCAGTCAAGACCAAAGTAGCTGTTGCTAGTGTCGTCTAGATCCAGGGAAACACCATTTCAAACCTGGATAGGGTATCACTTATCTATTCAAGAGTGGTACACAGTCTGGGGGAGGATTATCTTCACAGACTTAAAGCTCCTGCTTGAAAAGCCGGTGGCAACTATGGGCAAAAGAGCCTTTGCACACTTCCATTTGTACTCTTTCCTGAATCAGTAGGCCCTTCAGACAGGGAGTAATTCTTCCTTCTCGATTACTTCAATGGGGCTGCTCTTGAAGATCCCTCAAAAGCTTCAACTGGTCCAGAATGCAAAAGCACAGACAGTGATGGGCATGCCTCAGTGTGCCCAAGTGTTATGTGGTCCATGAGTTGCATTGATTTCAAGCTTGCTACCAGTTGTGATTTCCAGGAGCTGGTTGTGACCTATAAAGCCCTGCATGACCCAGGGGCCAGTTATTTGAGGGACCATGTAACTGCAGTCAGTATGAACCAGTCAGTCAGTTGCACATTCCAAATGTCTTCAGTTAAATTAAGTTACCTTTCAGGAACCAGGAAGCATGTCTACTCACCATGATATCTGCCTTCTGGAATTAGAGCTTTTCTGAGATCTTGATGATTTCCACCTGGATGGTGTTCTAGATGCTTAAAAACCTGACTATTCTCCCAGACCTGGGCTAGGGTAGCTGGAGCCCTTTGTGGAGTGTGTCTGGATATGTTTTCTGTGCTGTTGGCCAGCTTTGCTTTTTTTTTTTCTCTCCAAATTTGGAAAGGCCATTGCCCACACTTGTATATTTTATTCTACAAATAGCAGAGCAAAATAGTACAGGCTAGAAAATAATTTTCTGAAAACAAAGCATTATTCCTCTTCAGAATTCTAATAAATGCTAGACCAGTTCTAAAGAGGCTTATTTCTAAAGATCTATTGTCTTAATATATCTCAGCAGGTGGCAGTACCCGGTTAAACTTGTCTGGGCACGGAAGCTAAGCAAATTGGAGCCTGGCTAGTACTAGGATAAAACAGACTGTCAAAGTCTTCCAAATATATTGGCTAGATTTATAATTTTGAAAAACTTTCAAATGAAAGCAGTAGTGAATCACTTAGTTGGCTAGGAAACCACAGATGTGTCCATGAAATCATCAAAAGAAGCTTTATTTTACTTGTTTTTATCACCTTTTATGGTCCAAAAGTCTTCACTATAACTAAGCAGAATGAATGTTCAACATAATTAAGGGATACTGCATTATGCAAATGGAAAAACACAACAATAAAAATGTCACTCATCCTCACTATCACCTTCCAAAGACATCTGGTCTTGCATATATTGTAAGATGCCATATTTGTTGGACCCTATTAAGAATTGTGTATAGGTTTCTGGTCTAACTTTGACTTTCGTAGCTTGTATCTTTGGAAGTCTCAGCTGATGTACACAATCAACAAGCTACATACATTAATTCAATGCCTTTTTGTTTTTTACATACAGCCAAGGTGAAAGCAACTAAGATCTACAATCTGTGCAATATTGCAAAATACCAGAATCCTGCATCATGTGTTCTCCTTTTTTATAATTATCTATAAAATTTATAATTTTATAATTATCCTTATGGCTGATTCATGCATGAATGTTTATAACTCATAATTCATTATTCAATGACTCTTTGCATTATGTGCTTGTTTTGGAGGAAAACCAGATCATGATAGGAAGTTTAAAAAAGCTGGCTCTGTGCTATATATTATATGACCATCTTGTATCTTCCTGGCAACCAAATGAGGAACATTGAATTGCAGAATTTAACCCCTAATTGTCAAAAGCAATGAGCAACAATTCCTTACTCTCAAACATATCCCGGCTTTACTTGCAGGCTGACTATATTAAGAAAAAGCGATTCACTTGTCAATTTCTGACATTGTTTCCAAAGACAAACCTTTCCAAATTCTTGACAATATTAAAATGAAACCAAGGAAAACTGAAGCTAAAAAGCCACTTGCAGTTGTTTTTCTGACCCCAGCTCTCAAAGGGTTAATAACAATTTGTTCAGTAAGCTAGAGTGCATTCAGAGCTAGGCTGTCACCATTATCCTGGAGATCCAAAATTCTTTACTGATGCCCAAAAGATATTCAGATGTTTATGGGTTAGTTAGTGCCCAATTCGTTACAATTAGCTGGCAGGGCTCAGCAGCTGAATACCCAGGTACTTGCAGTAAGAAAGTGATGTACCACAACAGTTCATATTACTTGGAAGCTGCAGATTATTTGAAATATATTTTGGAGTACAGCAAGCAGAATTGCCACCAGCCCCAACATATGTATATAACAGATTGAGGGGAGTTATGGTAGACAGCTGTCCCTTTACCTAGAGTGTCACATTCCAAGGCACCTTTTTAAGCGCAGAAGCCCAGGATTTTTGCATTTCAGAATCTATGCAACCCATGATATATTTGCAACTGCTTTGAGGATCTGCCCTCCAAATAGATTTGGATGCATAATTTCCTACTTTCCCATTTTATATCGCTGAATTATGTTCACTTTGACTTGAAATTTCAAGAATAACATTTCAGTGACTGGCACTGGCTGGAGATCTGCCTCCTCCTTGCATTTGCACAATTCCCTACCATAAAGGAGTCTTGTCCTGATTCCTACAATATAGTCTGACAAGGACTACAATTGAGGAGCCTGTGTTTTTTTCCACAAAAGCCCTTCTTGACTCTTTCCCCTCGCAGAAAAAGAGCAGAGGCGACACAATCGCTCCAACGCAACCGAGGGTCACCAGAACTAGTTACACTTCTCTGGAAATAAAGTGAAGGCAACCCTTTCAAGGCAGGCAAACCACCACCACCACCACCACCACCCCGCCCCTCCAGCTGACTTACCATGTGCCACCATGACTATTGATCACCGAGCCAAGAGTGCTGGTCGTCAAGAGTCCAAAGCATTTGGAAGGCGCGGGAAGGAGGGGAACTGATTTCGGGAAAGGGCTGCTTCTTAACAACCCAATGGGGTTGTTAAGAAGTCTCTCCCAGCAGTGAATTGGGGCGTCTTTCCTAACCCAAAGGTTCTTTCTTTTCCCCTCCCCCACCCCCTAAGGTGGAGTTCCGGGATGCTTTTGAAGTCTCGAATTGGGGGTGGGTGGGTGGGTGGGGTGGTCGGGCGACCTTTCACTGCCTCGTTTGGTCAAGCCCACTGTCCCCCACACTCCTCCAGAACAGGAGCCTTACTCCTCCAGCACGCCCGCCCGCAGAGAGACCCCCACACATCCCGAGTCACCCGGCCAAGTCATTCGGGAGACGCGAGCCGATTTACCGCTGCTATCCTTGAAGGCAGGGGTCGTCGGGGCGTTCCGCAGGCTCTGGCTCCAGCCCCTCTCGCCTTCCTCTTCCTCTTCCTCCCGCTGCTGCTGCTGCTGCTGCTGCTCCGCGGGACTCAGGAAACTCGCCTCCAAGCCCCCCTGCACTTGCTGCTGCTTTTCCTCCTGCTCTGCCGCTGCCGACGCCTTGGAGCCTCGGCGTCCACCAGTCCTGCCCCGGGAGCTGCGTCCTCCCTCTTCTTCCTCCTCCTCCTCCTCCTCCTCCTCGGAGGCAGAGCGGGACTCCGCGGTGGTGCTGTAAAATGGGTTGCCGCTGCTATCCTGGCCCGAGTCCCCGAAGACATCGTCGGAAATCTGCAGGCTTTCGTAGCGGCAGCGGGCTGCCTCTAACAGGGACAGCGCCTTGAGCCGCTGCTCGCCGCCGCCGCCGCCCTCCGCCATCATCTCCACCGGCGGCGTCAGTAGCCGGCCTCGCTCGGACGGATCCTCCGGCCGCAGGCAGCAACCCAGCAGCAGGAGCGGCTCGGTCACCGAAGTCGGCAAGCAGGCTGGGGAAACATCGGTTCCGCCACCGCTTTCTCCGCCTCCACCGCCTCCGCCGCCACGGAGCCCAGCCTCCCGCTCTCCCCGGCACAACCCGCCCCTGTGTGTGTGCAGAGCCATGGGTGGAAGCAGCCAGCTTAACATCTCTCCCAGCACCTCCTCATCTAGCCAATTACAGCTGCAGTCCTAAAAACGAGGGGTGGGGGTTTTATGAGCGCTCCCGAGGTCCTGAGACCACCCCATTCCCCGCCTTGAAGTGGGAGGATCTCCGCCCTTTCAAATCACAAGGGCTGGTTTTGAGAAAAAGACGAGAGGCGGCGCGAAAGTCTCCGGATCCAACGCGAGAAGTTTGCAAGTGGCTCATGAACTCCGAGTCATGCGCTAAAGCTGCTTGTCTGCCTTTCTCCGCGCAGTCCGTTTCCCGGATCTCCGTGGGAATCGATCCTGGGAAGGAAGAGACGGAGAGCTTCGCGTCTCTCCCCGACTGTGTGTGTGTGTGTTTTTTGTGTGGTTTTTTTTTACCCGACCGGAAGGAGCTGTCCGCCGCTCGGGTGCTGAAAGACCACAACTCCTGGGAGTCCCACCGCGAGACCCTTCAGATCAGGGGTCCCCAACCACCGGGCCCCGGACCGGGACCGGTCCGTGGATCATTTTGTACCTGGCCGCAAAGAATGAATAATCGTGATTAAAATATATATAAAAATATGTTTTTGGTTAAGAAATAGTAAAGATTCCCCTTTACTATTGGGGAAGAATTGATTTTGCCGGTCCTTGAAAAAGCGTTTCTGCGTGAAACTGGTCCCTGGTACAAAAAAGGTTGGGGACCACTGATTACGAATTAAGGCGGTAACTGCAGTAATTCTTCTGAGAAGAGGTTGAGATCACCACCGGTTATTAAAGATTTGGCACATGTTCAGGTAGGAAGACGGCAAGCAGCAGGACTCAGCAGGAGGCATGTCTGGAGCCAGAACGGAATTAGAAAAATTGCATGCTCTTCTGCATAAACAGCAGCGTAAGACACGCGCCTGGCAATAATAACCATCCTGTCACCTCCACTTCCTCGGGGGGGGGGAAGCCATCCATAAGCAGCTACGCTGCACTCCGCTATGATTTAGGGTCTTGGATTTACTTTAGTAGTGGTGTAAATAGGAGTGTCATGAATTTACCATCATGACAAAGAGAGTGCAGAGCATATTTTAAAGCAACAACAACAACAACAAAAAGATTGCAAAGAGGGGAAAATGAGATCTGGAAGTGACCACAGAAGCTGAGACCTTGCTACCATTAGGGAAAATGCTTGTACTTACCAGTAGCAAGAAATTCAGGAATGGCAATGACCATATCATATATTGGTCTGTACTTTGGAAACACAGTGCTAGTGGCCACAATGAAGGCAGCCCAGATCTTTGGAACAGATACAGCTGTTTTCCTGCAATGAATCAGAGAGCTCCCATTCCAAATTGCTTTGAATTTTCCTACAAAAATTATTCTGCATTAGATTCCCTGAAAATGACATGCAACTCTCAGCTACTACATGGTAACAACACAATAAATGTATAAAATTAAAATATGGGATGTTAAAGAAGCATTTTATAAGGAATGACTATGTTCCTTCTGAAGTTGCTTCAGTAGTACAGATACTGAATAATTCTCAAATATTTTCAAACTTCTATTTTTATTTTTACTTAGAAATAACTGAAGGTCCAGACTACGGATCTGGTCTACAAATCAATGCAAAATCTGGATAGTTAATGTTGTGGCTCCTGGTGATATCAGAATGGAAGAGAAAGAACTGGAGAAAATTACAAAATACAAAGGGCTAGCACATAGGAAGACTGTGGCAAGAGAGAGCAACAATAGTACCAATAGTGATAGACAATCCCCAAACATCTGCAGCACCACTTGAATACCATCGCCATTGACAAAGTCACCACCAATCAATCGCAAAAGGCAGTTTTACTTGGAACAGCTTACATGCTGTGACAATACCTTTAACACCATTAAACGACAACATCTTACTATCCCAGGTCCTTGGGAAGGACTCGATAGGTGGATGAAAATGTCAAATCCAGTCTAAACATCTTACCGACTGTGTAACCAACCATGTTAATAATTACAACAACATGTGTTGTCTCTAGCCATTATAGGCTGAAATAAGATATGATCTTGCTATATACAGTCATGAGTGGGGGAGGGGGGTAGGAACAACCTAAACCAGGGGTGTCAAATTCAACCTAAACCAGGGGTGTCAAATTCAGATCCATGGGCCGGATCTGGTCTGCATGCAGGGTGCTTTGATCTGGCCCGCAGGGCTGTCTTGGCAATAGTGAAGGACTGGCTCAAGGTGCCTTTACCAGTGAAAACGTAGCTTAGAAGGGCCATGGGCAGCACTCCTGCACTCTGTTTTTATTGGCAGAAGGTTGCAGGAAGCCGTCGCAGCCGAAAATGGAACTCGGGAACTTGTTTTTGCTATTAGAGCACCCCAACACGAGTGATGTTGAGCTGGCCACCCCCACCCTGGCCACTCCCCAAGTGATGTTGAACTGTCCACACCCACCCCAGCTCCCCAAGGTCAAACATAACCCTGATGCGGCCCTCAATAAAACTGAATTTGACACCCCTAACTTAAAATATATTGGTACTAGATATGGAGGTATATTCATTCATTTAAAGGGGCATGCAGACTTTTATATCAACCTGACTGATATATTTACCTTTATTAGTTAATCTGTACTTTATATTCATAGACAAAATCTTTTCCAAGTATGTCATGAAACAAACCAAAGAGATAGGTTCATCTATTACAGCTCCACATTTATATACTGATCAGGAACAATTCAGACCTTTTATGGATCTCTCAAACTCAGTCTTATTTCTTTTATGTATGTCTTACTTTTAGTATTAGAAGTTTAATTATTTTATTGTATATTTGATTATAATGTTTAATAGTGCTCTGTTATTATAAAATTAAAGATGCTCTTCAGTATTTTTAATGTGTTAATTCTTCAGTATTTTTAAAGCAAATCAAAGACTATTTGAATATTCTTTTGGCCAAACCAGGACAAACATTTGTACGTTAATTTGTTTGAAACAAATCTAATTTGTTTTGGATTATGAGTTCATTTGTTAAGGCTGCACAAGTCTGTGTGTACTGGCATATACTGACATATACATAAATTGATTATCGCTTTCCAACTATGCATTTCTCTTGCTTTGTAAGAAATATATACATGTATATACCTCCCACATGCAATTTATTGTTGAGCCGTATTGCAGAACAAAGAATTGAAATTTAATTAACTTTAAGTCATTAAAAAATGGATAAGCAAAATAGTTAATTTAAAGTTTAAGTAACTTGAAAATTAGATAAGTTTCTTAGTGCAATTAGTTAAATCCAGATCTCTCTCAGACAAATAGACGATTGCACCTTCATTGTTATCCCTAATAATTATGCCTATATTTTAATTACAACTGTGATGCAATGGGAAGACTCAGACCTTCAGCAACACTCAGACCTTCAGCAACACTAACAGCAATGCAGGTGGAAGCAGGAATTCCTGATATAGGCCATACTTGGAATACTGCATCAAGTTTTGGTTGCCATCATGTAAAAAAGATGTTAAAATTCTAGAAAGAGTGCAGAGAAGAGGAACAAAAACAAAGGGGACTGAAGGCTAAAACATATATAAAGAACGACTGCTGGAATTTGGTATGACCAGTTTAATTAAAAGAAGAATTAGGGGTGACATGAGACAGTCTTCCAATATCTCAGGGGCTTCCACAAAGAAGCGGGGGTCAAGCTATTCTCCGAAGGACCTGAGGGCAGGGCAAGAAGCAATGGGTGGAAACAAATCAAGGAGAGATGCAACCTAGAACTAGGGAGAAATTTCCTGACAGTTAGAGCAATCAGTGGAACAACTTGTCTCCAGAAATTGTGAATGATCCAACACTGGAAGCTTTTAAGAAGAAATTGGACAAGCATTTGATTGAAATTGTATAGGGCCGTTATGGCGAACCTATGGCACGCATGCCACAGGTGGCATGCAGAGCCATTTGTGCCAGCACATGAGCCGCAGGCAAACTTACCTCAGTGTGCATGCGTGCACCTCACAGCTGATTTTTGGCTGTTTTGAGGCCTTTTTTGGCCTCCCAGAGGCTTGAAAAAAACCTCTGCAGGCCGAACAGGTCCGTTTTGTCACTTCCTGTAATACTGGAAGTGATGAAACGGGCCTATTTGGCCTGCAGAGGCTTTTTTCAAGCCTCTGGGAGGCCGAAAAAGGCCTCAAAACAGCCAAAAATCAGCTGTGAGGTGCAGTACAGGTAAGGGGGGGTGTGAGGCAGGGGGAATTGTGCACACATACACAGGGGGCATGGGGGGATGTGCATTGCCTTCTGGGTGCTGGCACGTGAGCGCCAACGCGCACACAATTTTTGGTACAGGAGCCCAAAAAGGTTAGCCACCACTGGTATAGGGTTTCCTGCCTAAGCAGGGGGTTGGACTGGAAGACCTCCAAGGTCCCATCCAACTTTGTTATTTTATTGTATTCTATTCGTTTTCTGAAAAGGTCAAAAGAGCCTGAATAATAAACCACAACCACAATTTGTAAAACATTGATTGCTCCCTTGGGATGTGGATCAACAAGAAAAAAACCCATGCACTCAGGGCATATGATGCAAGCAGATTACGGGCAAGAAAAACATGCCAAGCAACTCTTGGGGAAATTAAAGAAGAGGAAGAAGATGAGGGGTGAATAAAGATTATTGGAATATCCATGGAAGACTTACAGATTATCACAAAAAACAGGGAGGAGAGTTGTAAAATATTTGTGCATATGACCCACTCTGATCTCAATTTAGTGATATAAAATTATAATTTTTACACAAAATTAAAATAGTAAATTCATAATTATATCTTTGACAATCCAAACTTAGCCTCTAACTTCCCCAGAATATCAAACATTTGCCTCCCCTTTATTTTTTCTCTTCTTTGAACAGAATTTCAGACTGATTTTTTTGGAACTAAAGATATGTTAAAATATAACTTTCCATTTCTGCAAACAAACATATCTTAAATTAAAACAAAACAAAAAAAAACTTCCTATATTGAAAATTCCTATTTATATATGCTTAATTATTAATTTCAGTATTGATTTTATGTATGTTTTATAATATTTTTCTTGAGGATCTTGGAATTTGAGTGTGCATTAATCATCATTGTACATAAAGAAGGAAATATTGAGTGGCGTACCAGAAATTTCCATTGTAGGCCTAGTTCAGTTCAACATATTCATAAATCATTTGAACAAGGGGTTAATATACTATTATCAAATCTGCAAATGACACAAAGAAAGAGGAGGAAAGAGTGAACATCTTAGAAGATTCTGGAGGAACTTGCTAGGCTAAACCAATGGACAAAATAGTAAGATGCATTTAAAGAAGAACAAATGGAAAATCGTGGAAAGGATCATGGTGTCTTGGTGGATCAAGTTGTACATGAACCAACCAGTGGTGGGATTTTTACTACCAGGTCTATGGGTGTGGCACTTTTTTTACTACCGGGTCTGTGGGTGTGGCTTGGTGGGCGTGGCAGGGGAAGGATACTGTAAAATCTTCAGTCAGAGATGGTATTTGCCGGTTCTCTAAACTACTCATAATTTCCACTACCAGTTCTCCAGAACTGGTCAGAACCTGCTGAATACCACCTCTGGAACCAACAGTAAGATAGACCTATAAAAACAAGCAAACCAATAAATACAATCCCAGCTGGCATGAGCAAAGTGTGTTATCAGAATCTAGAGTCATTTTTCCTCTTGACTGGGAATAGGTTAGATTGCATTTCTAACACTGCAACTACTTCTAACCATCACACTAGTGGAGCATGTGCAAAGTATAACAATTAGGGTTTGGAAGAAAAACTATCTGAGCAATGAGTGGGACCCCCAGGTTTGCTTATTCTCGAGAAAATAAGACTGTGGTTGGACATAATTATCAACATATATTAGAAGGCTGTCTTGTAGAAGATAGAATTACTCAGAGTTGTTTCAGAAAGCAAGACAAGAAAGAATGGATTTAAACTAAAAGGGAATATTGTAGGTTTTAGGTCCACATCAAGAAAACATATGGCAATGACAAGAACCGTTCAAGTGAAACAGACACCTTGGGAAGTAGTGGAACAAGTATTTAGAGTCTGGATTGGCCACCTGTCAGTTGTGCTAGAATAGTTGGGTTGTTGCACTGGGCAGGGAGTTGAATAGGATGATCTCCAAGAGTCTGTCCCACACTTGTATTCTATAATTTTATATTGTTAGACCTTGTTAGTAGTTGATTGAATAGAAAAGTGAAATATGTATGAAATAATTCACCCAAGAAAGATGAAGGTGTAAAAAGTAAGTGTGATGTCTTAGACCTTCATTCACTGTCAATCAAAATATCTTAGAGAAAGGTTTGATTCTAAATGACACCAGTTAAAAGCATGGGATGAGAACACAACAAAATTTTCAGAAATAGTCCTCTGATCTTCCATGTCTATGAACTGATTCAGATAGTAGTGTGTGTGTGTGCGTGTGTGATAGAGAGATACTAAAATGTCCCTGTGTAAATCTAATCTGCTAGGTTGATAGTGGGAGCATGCATGTTCCTTCTTGCAGAGTTTTATTAATCCTGTTAGTGGATTAACTTTATCTTTGTGACAAATCGCTTTTTTCATGCTTCTTACAAGCTAGCTTTCCTGCTGATTCAACACGTAGTTTTTAGCTCTTCCTATTTTATTCCAATACATCAACATAGTGATGTTGCATCAATGCAGCATACAATGCAGCCAATCAAGTTTGTAAAGAGGGCAAATGATGTGTATTCATTTCTCAAACTCTGGATGAATATTTGGAGGCAAGGATGCTATATGATTCTCTTCCTAAGCTGTTTTTCTATTATTTATATTCAAAAAAGGACTTTGGTTTAAAAAAAGCATAACAATGCAGGCACCCAATAGAAACAGACAATAATAAAGTTTCACTTAAATTTTTTAAGGTATGATTTTGGTTCTCTGTATCCTTCACTGAAAAAAACTACCATTGAACTCTTTGAATCACTATCTGTTGGAACTCTGAACAATTGCCTGGCAAAAATTTGGAACACCCTGAATTTTAACAATATAACACTTGCCAGCCAAAATGCAACCTTTCATTTTTAAGTACACTTCCAAACACTTTTCCAGAAAAGCGTTACTATTTTAAGACGGCAAAGGCTTGCTTTCATCTCATTCACTTGTCAAAGCAAAGAGATTTATTCTGCTTCCCTGATATTCTAGCAGGTATTACCATTGTTTCTAGCTTTTTGAGCTCCTTCCACCCCATCACTGAAATCTGCACCCTTTCAATTCTTCTATTCCTGTACTTTGAAGCAAGTAAGAACAACTTTCTGTTCTGTAGCAGCCCTTGATGACAGCTTCTTTAGTTCCCCTCAAGTCCCTTTTCTGCCTGTTAACCATGTTCTGCCCCGGACTATCCATTGGCA
>BHFT01029672.1:0-41453 GCA_004320025.1 Laticauda laticaudata
TGTTAAAGTTGTAGCAACATTTCAGCAGAATCTCATCTGCCATCATCAGGCTTCTGTATTGAGTTCGTATGTGGGTCTCTTATATATATAATATAATATATATATATATATAATCATTTTAGCCATTGTCTATCCTCTGCAGGATTAAGATCTCTTCCACATGTTTCCAACACACACACACACACACAAGTAAATACAAAATTTCAGTAAGGGCTTTTCCACACTTCAACCTTAAGCTGCTTCTTATCCATAAACAAAATGGATGGAAATAAAGTTGACCCAGCAAGAACCTTTATGGCTTTCATCCTCTTCTGCCACTTGGCCTGCAGACGTCATCTGGTATTCTGTCTGATCTAAAACCATCGCACTGACCAATTTGAGCTCCATAGCTCCATTCATAGCAGGGAATAAACACTCCATTTTGAGCATAATAGGTAAATCTCTTGGTTTTCCTTTTTCCAGAATCCTTCATTCATTCCAGAAGCATGTTTTGACCAAAAACAAATGAACAAGCCAATTCTAGTTACTTCACTCTAGAAGCACATGCAGGTGGTGGTTTTTTGTTGTTGTTTTTAGCTTGGGCCTTAGACAGCCTGCCTTCATTATTAGAGTGTCTTGGCTAGAGCTGGTGGTTAGGTCAATTAAGTACCAGTGGCTTACCTTGGCTTGTAGCAAAATCAGTGTGTTATAATAGATCCTCTATATATGATAATTTATGCATCTATGAACTTTATGCCAATAATTACTGCATATGTTATGTGATTATTTCACAAAATTATATGGCACTGTAAAATAACTGCACATGATGTGTTTAATTTTCAACTTATATTGACCAAAAAAAATGGAAGGAGCTACAATAATCATTATTTTCAATTTTATATACTTAAGTGGTTGTATGAAAAAGAGAAAGAGAAACCCTTTCCAAATTACATAGTTCTAATGTGTTAATGGTAGCATAACATGTCATTACATTATGCAACATAATTTCAAGGATATTATAGATGGCTAGCCTTTAGAAATTTCTTGTCCTTATTAGATGGTATTCATATTTCAAGCCACAGTTTGCTTAATGCACCTATTTAACCTTGCTATTTCTACTTACCCCTGTAGACACTTGTAGAAGTTCATATCCAAGACCAAAACCATTTACTGGAATTCTAACTGAAAATTAACAGGCCTTCATTTCCCTTGACTGAATGCACTCTATTCAAGTCAGAGAAATAAATATCTCTAAAATAAATAGGCAACTAGTCCTAATGTAGAGAAAAGCATGTTTAGCAACATCAGTTGTAGCTTGAACAAAGAGCTCAGTTCTTGAGAGTAATCCATCTTTTTTGTAATGATTCCTTGAGTCATTCCATATTTGTTCAAAAACAAAATCCAGCTAAAACTACAAGAGTATATAGTTTCATTTATTCTAAGTAGTATTATTCATCAGTCACAACTTGGCAACTTCATTATAAATCATAAATAAAGAGTGCTGATCCATTGCGCATATACTTTAAGGGAAATGTGTTTGTTTTCCCTAATGTTTGTCCAGAAATCCAGGTGGAATTTGGGATTTAGCATTCTGTAATGGGTGCTCTGACTTTTGTAGTTTAATCTTTTGTTATTGCTTATAAAGTTGTTTTTGTTGATGATGTATTTCTTGTAAGCAGAACAGTTTGAATGGGGATGCCCAAAAATGTGACTTATACAATATTTTAAAGAAACAAATAAATGTAAACAAATAGCAAAGCATGTTAAAGGTCTCTGGGTCCCTGTGGACCTACAATATGAATTTGGATCTAGAGCACATTATGTTCAAAGCTGAACATGATGTTTCCTCCATCCTTCTGTTCTTACCTCTTCTTAGCCCTAAGGATATTGAGTAAACCAGCTCTTATATATCATCATTAGTTCATTTTCCAGTCCAGGATGAACAAAATAAGGAAGGATCAGGTTGCAGGTCAAGATACCTTCTGTAGGAAGCAGCATTAGCTGGCTCTCAGAAAAACCAGCAAAGAAGGAGAAGGTTGTGGTAGCTTATCTTCTCTGCACCTCTGCAGGTTGGGAGGGAAAGGAAGCAGGAGGTGATAGATCAGTTGCAGTCATGGAGAAGGAGAAGAATCAGAAGAGAAAGTAGTGGCAGGAATTTGGCCCTCTGAAAACCAGATAGACTATACATAGCATAAGGTTACCTTCAGGTTCAAAAAAAAAATTAGAAAAAAGTTTTCCCTCCTACTATTACCTCAGAAGAATGTAGGGAAAGAGAGACCATCACAATGCACTATTTATAAAACTATGTTATTTCTACCCAGGAGGGGGGGAAAAAGAATCATGAAGGAAGCCCCACTTGCCTGACCAACATATTAATAAAAGAGAATATTTGTAGTTCAGGGTTTATTTTTATTTATTTATTTAGTTTAGTTTGTCAAGCAGACATGAGAAAACAAGTATAAGTATGAACATAACATATAAACATATAAGTATATACAGGTATAAGTATAAACATAACAAATGAGTAAGAATAAGTGGGAACAGTAGGACAGGGATGGTAGGCATGCTGGTGCAGTTATGCATGCTCCTTAATGCACGGGTTGACATGAGGGGTTCTTGGTGCTCTCTGAGCTTGTTCGTTTTCTTGCAGATGTTTCATTACTCAAACTAGGTAACATCATCAGTGCTAGTCACTAGCAAAATAAGGGGGATTGCTATTTACCAACACTGGTGATGTTACCTAGTTTGGATAGTGAAACATCTGCAAGAAAACAAGCAAGCTCAGAGAGCACCAAGGACCACTCATAATCAATATATTATTTGTATTTCTTTATATAAATATAACTAATTACCATTTATTTATGAGTATCCTTCCTTTCTGTTGGGGCCATCTGCAAATTTTAATCCATTTTGAGTTAGGTTTTTTTCCTCCCACTAAGGCCACTAATGAATATGCTGAAATAATGTTAAACCAAATTCCTAATGACCATTCCTGGTTGTTAGAGACAACTACATTTATAATTTCCAGCAGGGGATCCTGTGGAGAATGAATGTGCAAGATTGGGGTTGCAAAATTACAATGGAAGTCCCATTTTGTATACATGCCAATGATATAAACATACAAAATAAGTGTGGCTTGAATCACAACACCACAGTTGTCACCTTGCAGTTTTGTTTACCTCCCCCCCCCCATTTCCAGGCCCTCACTGGAAGTGCTCCTTCCTTGTGATTTTATTTGCCAGGAGTTTTCAGTGTTACTACTGACTATCTAATCCAGACAAAAATAAACTTCCACGGCTGAATGAATTTCACAAATCTCACTCTATCTCATGTAAAAAGCGACAGTAATAGCCAAATGAGCTACCTGTCATCTGCTTCGTTTCTCAATTAGGGCTGACAACTGTTGTGTTATTCCAAAGCAGGCAGCAGTGCTTCATAATACTTTGTGGCTAGATCTGAACACAGTCCAGCAAACATTTAGCAGTTCTGAAACTCCAAAGGAATTAATTCTGAATAGACAGTTCTCATTTCTGTTTGCTCATTCAGAGATGCGGATTCCACATGGGCAAGTAGAGGCTTTCTATCTAACATGATACCAACACTCTTACAGAAGTGGCTCAAAATAGCAGAATTAGATCAAGCAAATATATAAATTTGAAAGGAACCTACACAAATCTAGACACTGTGCTTAGTTGAGAAAGCCATCCGTACTTGTGAGACTTTCCTGCAACACTTCTGCCATTTTTGTATTTCTGACGGCAAACCATCTGGTATCATCAAAGTACATAAGGATAAAATTTGGTCATGATGTTGCCAGGACATGGTAATAACGTGTGTATACCATCATTTTTGCCTCATTGTGACTTAGTGATTAAGATGCTGGCTTAGCAGGAGACAATGAGGCCTAGTACTACTTTAGCCATGAAAGCCAGCTGGCCAGTCATTCTCTCAAACCAATTCACCTTACAAGGTGGTTTGTTGTGGAGAAAATAGGAGGGGGAAGGAGTATTAGGTATGTTTGCCACCTTGAGATATTTATAAAGTAATATCAATATGATATTTACCATGTGAAAAATTATAATAGCTGCATTCATGCCGCTTTTCATGATTGTTTGATGGGCATTTTAATATGGTAATTATTTTTCAGTGTAAGCTGACAAATAATTTTGATTTTGCAGTCTCTTGTGGGGGTCTTGGGCAGAGGTGAGATTCAGCTGGTTTGGATCGGTACCAGTGAACTGGTAGTTCCAGCGATTAGTTGGCACTGCCCCTGCCCTAATCTGTCCTTTATTTCAATGTTTTGCAGCTCAGCTGATTCGTGAGGCACAGCAGATGGTACACCTCAGCTGCTTCACTCATCGTGGCTGCAGCAGAAGGTAAGTTATAGAGCTGAAAATGGGTGGTTTTTGAATGCTGTGCACATGCTCACCAAACCAGTTGTTACACCAGTTGAATCCCACCTCTCGTCTTGGGAGACCACCCCAAGGCTTCATACTTTGAGAAACACTGATCTAGATGATAAACTAGTGACAAAGGATCAGTTACCCCTCATAAGAACTAGTAAAAATATGGTAGGTAAAGCATATCAAGAGCTTGATCATGGCAGCTGTTCCGTTCGGAAATAAGGTGCATGAGACTGGGTTCCCACAAACAGCTCTTTTATTTACAAGTAAGCAATTAGTAACGGAACAACAGCCCAAGCCGCGGCAGCCCTTCTTATAGCAGCTTGCTTGTGACTTGTGGCCAATGACAGTAGTTTAAGTCTTCCTGCTGTCCGGCGGGCCAATCAGAATGGTTCCTAAGTAACCAATCCGAGAACGGCCTTCTCGGCCAATCAGTTTAAGGTATTTGGAGTCTACCAAGTTCTATACACAACAGCAGCTTTGGACTGAATCCAGAGGAGTTGCCTGATACAAAAGTCACAAGCAATGGTTTCTCTATTATAAAAAGAAATAGGGACAGTGTTATAACTTGGGCCTATTAAACTGCTCAAAGAAAAATCAGAATTAAATTAGCTCATAAAGTTCCTGAATCTTCATTGTATTCAATGACCTAAATAGCTTTCTAAGGCTGTAAGTCAATCTTTACTTCAAAGTTTAGAAGAAGCAAACCAACAGGATCACAAATTTGCAATACTACAAACATTAACTTGAGATTAAGTCCCATTAAACCAAATATTTGCTTCTGAATAAAGTTATAAAAAGACTGCGTAGAAGATTGCAGTTTTGCCCATAGTTTGGTGAAAGTTAATTCTGCTCAAATCAGTACAGGTCACTTCTGAATGTATAAAATTATCCTTTCATTAGAGAAAGAAAAGAAACTCACTAGTTATTGTTTCAGACCTTAGTACAAATGGATAAGCTTAGGAAACCATCTTTTTGTAGTTAATAAGATATTCTAGGATTTGGATGTATAACCTGCAGGGCCCTTGTTTCTCTCTGAATTTGTTTTCCTGTAGACGTTTCATTACCAAACTAGGTTACATTATCAATGCTACTAAATATAAAACCTTTTTGAAGCTGAAGACCAGCCTCCAAAAAGTAGGTGAGATGAGAATATAGTGGTACATCAGGCCTGAAATGAAATATAATCTGCTTTGAATCCAGTTAAAATTATATTAAATAGATTTAAGCCAGCAAAATGTTCCTAAAAATTAAACGTTGCTGATACATTTTGGAAAGGTTTGGAAAGAAAACAATGCTCAGGTTGCTGTCGTGGGGGCCAAGATGCACATTTCAGGCAAATAATGAAAAGGTTCACTATTCAGAGAGTTTTGATGTATAAAATAGTAACTGAATTCAGAGTCAAAAAAGATGGATATGTCCATAATTTGATCTGAAGGTGATCAGAAGCTTGAACAGTTCCATACAGGAAATGAGTGGAAACCAGGCACCATGACAAATGCTTTGAAACCATTTTCCCCTTAGTATTTAAGTTGGTGGACATTTTCCAACTCATTCCAATATTTATGAATAATGTAATACATTCTTTTAAATGCTTTCCCACTCCCACACTTTCACTCCCAATCTTAATTATAAAGGAATAATAATTATAGTAATTAGCATCTGCCCTTCTATCTCATCACTCATCAGATAGCCTCAACATCTACAGCATTTAACGAGTGGCACGTAGGGTTTGATATATAAGGGGGTTGTGGATGTCGAATTCAATATGCTAACTGACAGCTCAGTTACTGAAACATTGTCTCAGACTACAGGCTGCCAACTCTTTCATATCAAAGTAATGCCATAATACTACACACGGATGAACACAAAAGACATCTACATGGGAGATCATAGTTCAAAAAGTATATATGTGTGCATATGTGACCTTTGACATCTCCCTACAGTAGCCATAAAAGATATGGATAAATACAAAAAATTCATAGGAGTTGGGATGGCTCTCTTAGATGAAACGTGGATAAGCCACAATTCATAGGATGTGTCCCATCAATGTTTCATACCTACCTAATCTCGAAGTACTCTAATGAAATTTGGTTGCAAATTGCAAGGGTGCAATTTTTCCAAGTTTAAAGGAAATGGTACAGCATACACGTAAATCCCACTTTGGAAAACTGCCTTGTAGGGCAACCATTCGCAATTGTGATTGTGATGAAAAAGGAATTCTATGACTCAGATTTACAACCTTTGCAGGTCTGTAAAGCAAAGGGAAGTTATATTAAGATCATCAACATAATCATGATTTCACTTAGCAACCACCTTGATTCATGACCAAGATGCTGTTCCTAATCATGGTTGCGAAGCAAGGATTAGTGATGTCTATGGAGATTCTCAGTCATTCAGATCATGGTTGTCCCAAAGGTGCTTTTTCAGGAGGCAACTGGACTTTCTGGTTTTACAAGAAAACATTTTGCTTCTCATCCAAGAAGTTTCTTCAGCTCTGACTGGATAGTGGGGAATGGAAGGATTTATACTCCTTGCAGACAGCTGGTCATTTGCCCTCTTTTAGAGGGTCATTGAGGCCACTTGAAGGAGTAGTGCAAATGGATGTGGAACCTTCTTGGAACTATTGAAAGGATTGTGTTGTAGACTAGAGACAGATGATGTCATATTCCTCCCCCTCCATTGAGAAAGGGCTGAAGCTGAAGAAGCTTCTTGGATGAGAAGCAAAACATCTTCAAAGAAAAACCAGAAGGTCCAGTTGCCTCTTGAAAAAGCAGCTTTGGAAGGACTACTGATGTCCATTTTACGCTAAACATCCTAACTTTTCTCAACTGATTCTTACAACAACAAAAACTTCATCCCCAAACCTTCTTATGACCTAATCACGACTACTTTCCTTAAGTCCTGTGATCCAATTTACACTAGGGCTGACCTCAGAGGTAAGGATGGATAGAGTTGTAGAGATATCCTTTCCCAACAAGGATCAGCGAAGATTTATGCACAAGTATATATTAAATAAACCAACAGTTTTATTCATGAAATTCATGCCTTTCAGTGGAAAGACACAAATACGAAATAGGCTTTTAACCTTGCCCTGAGTGTTTTTCCTTCTTTTACTAAACTCTGTATCCTTTTGAGATGCTTTCTACTTTTCTACTTATTATTTTATTTGCATCTTCATCATTTGTTTTTCATATTCTTGGCTTCTGCTTTTTTATTTATTGTGATTTTATTTCTATTGTATGTATACTTTGACAGTATTATATTTATCATTGTTGACTGAAAATGTAGGCACATTATGTGAGTTGCTCTTGGATTAATACAGCTGTATTAATCTATCTGACTTGAAGAATGTTATGCTGCCCATTATTCAGTTGGCTTAGAGGCTTGAAAAGAATGTATTGTTACAATGCAGGAGGTTTGGTGATGAGCTTTTTATTATTCTTGTAAATTTATGTATGTATTGTATCTGACTGCTTACCTCTCAAATATCACTCACATTGAGGCAAGGATCTCCTCACCTGGCCTCTCATGACTGTGGGGATGCTGCAACAGTCGTAAGTGTGAAAAATGGTAATAAGTCACTTTTTTCAGTGCCATTGTAACTTTGAATGGTCACTCCATACAAGCAAAGTTCCAGCAAAGGAGGGGAAAAAAACCTCCAGAGACGTTCCANAGTTTCTGTAAGCAACACCAGAATGTTTCCTTCCTGCTTTCCTTACAGGATTAGGCCAGTAATTTCTTTTAACAACATGTTCTCCAAACTGCTTAGAATGTTAACAACTAGTTCTAGTGAATAGGTGCAAACTGGTAGAATCCCACCCCTGGTTCAGATAACATTTTCTTCCTTACCATAAAAATGAAGACAATTTCTTTTTCCATCAGATTAAAAGATGGTGATTCAGAAGTAATCTGAGATACTGGAGAAATTAGAAGCACCACTCTGAGAAGAACATGTCAGAAACCTTCCTAGGGCATGGAATTGATAAACTTACTAGAAATCTAGTGTTCCAGGAGACTTCAATCTATGTTACATTTGTGGCCCAAAATTTCACTTTTGCAGGCTACTTTCCACAAAGTTGAACTTTTTTTTCCTGAATTTCTATGCCATTCTTGTGGAACATATTGATTCCTTTTTATGATTTGCAGTAGTTCAATGAGTAGAAAGCGAAAGACTTAAAAGTTGAGGGTAGAATGAGTGAAAGGAATTGTTCTCACAAAATTTATTTTTAAAAGAGCCACCACTGATGGCAATCTGGCCCACACCAAGTTCCTTATTTAGTGCTCTTCAAGGTCAGTGGGGTGTGTTCCAGTCATCCCAAGAGGGCTTTGAAGGAAAAAGAATGGCAGGAGTTTAACGCCATCATTTGACAAGGCCTTCTGAAGTATAATGTGGCCTTGCTCTTTGCAAAATTCCTTGTTATATATTATGAATTATGGATAACTCCTGTAATCCTGCCAAAATATCTGAATCAGGATTAAAAATAAAACATTCACTTGAAATGTGTGAATGATTATGATTTGCTGATAATGCCTGGTGCAGTTGGAGTCATATTCAGTGTTGACTTGTAACACATTCATTCCTTGAACTTCGATACTCTTAAAGTTCTCTTAAAAGTTTTTAAGGAGATATTGCGACTAGCCAAATTGAATTTGTTTCCCATCCCAAAGCTGCGGAGATAATGCAGGGCGCAAATGAACGAGGGCTGTTTAATAATGCAGCTAACAAACAGGATTGCTCGCAAAATGTTTCCTTCATTTGAAGGATTTAAGATTATGTTGAATGGATTTTAATTTCTCAGACAGCTCAAGCTAAACGAACTCATGCAACATTTCCAAAAGCAGAGCTGTCAGCTTGGAGCTTCAGGAAAATCACACACTGGGAAATGTATGGCTGCCCGCAACCGGCTAGGCATTGTCAAATGAGCAAACAGCTGCCACATCCAATTGATGCATTGAGGGTTGATACTTCTGATCCTAGAGATTGCAGCATGCCCACCAAATCATTTTTATTTTTTTTTGGTACCAACCAGACTTTCTGCTTCAGCTGACTTTCTGTTTCAGAAGCTTTTGATTAAAATCATAACAACAGGAAGCTGCTCTGCTACAAAGCCAAGCACAAGCTTCTAATACTATATTTATTTCAAAGAAAGTACATGGGTTCCCCTTGGCCCCAAAGCATTCTTACAAAACAACAACATTAGGAACTAATTTCCTACTGCTTGATCTGAGTAAGTGCCTTCAGCACAGAAAAAAGACAAAAGGAAGCACAGGAGCAGAGAACAGAAGAACACCAATGGACACAATTATATTGTCACTTGTTTGGCTTCACTGTAAATAGTGATTTTGGGGAGGGAGGGAGGATGAACTTCCAGTGCAGATTGTGGCGAACCAGAAGTCTCCATGGGAGCAAAAAATGGCACTGCGGTAAGATCAGTGACTAGATTTTCTAGCCAGCAAAGTGTTTCCAGATAAAAAAGAGATTGTGAAATCGCCCACTTGCACTCAGACAACTGTTCCTCATGAGTCAACTGCAGGAATTGAGGTTTCTTGTGAATGAGCAGAGTGACTGGGAGTTGATGGATTTCCACCAAGGTCATAGACACACTGTACCCTTATGAACATAAAGTCCTGCCAAACTTCATTTCTTAATCACTTTTGGAAATTGCTTATTAGCTGCTTCTCTACTATTAACAATCTTTCCATCTACAAGGTTGATAACATGCAGTGGGTGATTTTCCTTTAGTCCTTAATGAGGAAAGTTTTAAAAATAAGTTTAAGGCTATTTTTTAAAAACACTTATTTTCAAATAAATAGCAAAAGGGTGATTAGAACATTGATTTTGGAAAGTTATCCATGGTCTAAGCATCCAGATGGATTTGAAATAAGATTTTGAAATTAATTATAGGAATGTTTCCCATGGGAAAAAGTTGTTAGTTTGGATTATTAAAAGAAAACGTGATAAGATGGGAATTTGAGTGTTGGGTACTATAGGGAACCAGAAGAACCTAAGGTTACAATTAAAGGGAAAGAATGGAGCAAAATATTTTAAAGCTGGAAGTATTGGAGAATATTTATGAGTAACAGATACAGAAGTCATTCTTAAAAGTGTCTACCATTATAGATATAATGTCTGTAAAATATATTATGGAAAAGGAATATGTCTACCTGACAAGAAGAGACAGATCTGAAAGTGGATTTAAAAATAATGGGCCATAAAATGATATGGAAAAAGATACTACACTAGACATACAACAGCAAACTTACTGATGTCTTAACAACTAAACAGGATATATAAATAACAAGCTGAGTGACTTGGATAATTTTCATATATTGATTTACAAAAGAAGCATGTTTTGTGAGAAAAAAAATAAAAAACAAGCTCTAGGACATAATTAATATTCATTAATTAAACTAAACTAAATGTATATGCCAGCTAATTCTCAGTCTGAGATAATATCTATGTAAGTGTTTCAGTCTTATTACTTAAATAAATATTATTTAAATATTTCATTTTCTGTGAGAAAATTAAGACGGTGTGGTACTAAGGTAATATACAGCTATCTATTTAAGGTTAGCAAAATTTTAAAATGTTGAACAATTGATGACTTTGTGTTCATTATTCTTTTGACAAATATCAGTAAGGTATTAAATTGTATTTAAATGATATAAAAGCAGTATTTGGAAATTGCTTAAACTGTTCAAATTAACTAATTAAAAACATGCTAAGAAAATGATGAGTAATCTTTGTGGTAATTAGTCTTAACTCTGAAAGAATGTGAATGCTGGTCCTAATCAGTATTACAGCGTTAAAGACCAATAAGTTGAATTAATCCAGGATAAAAATTAACTTTGGCATATCATGCAGGGGAATTCATGGAAGAAATCAATTATTTTTGGAAGAGTTAGTGGTAAAAGAAAACCAGGCCACCAAAGAATGCAATGACTGGACATCATCAAAGCTGGCACCAGCCATAGAAAAACTTCAAAGAAGTAGCGCAAAATCAGAAGATTAGGTGGGACCTCTCCCATAGAATTACCTAGAACAGGGCTGTCAAACTCCTGGCCCACAGTCCACATGCATCATGCATTGGCCATGCCCATGCCCAGTTTAGCAAAGAGGAGGAAAGTCCCGATATGTCATGAGTTTGACACCCCTGATCTAGAGTCAAGCATGACTGAATGGATAGCATCATCACCATCACCATCTTCATGAACCTTAAAGCAATTGGGTTACAATACTTATACACTGCTGAATAACTTAGTTGTATTTTTAATAAAGTGAAACTGAAAATGTTCTTGAAAGGTGTACCTATAAAAAAGGACATGGATGGAATGGAATGGAGGTATAGAAAATCATGTCCTAGTCAAACAAGAACATTTGTACCTAACACATTAAATGCATGTATAATATTATGCTCATTGGTAGCATTATTTATGCGGCATTATTGTTTGAATTTCCAGCAGTTCCAGGGGTTGTAAGCCAGAGGAAGGAGTTACAGGCTCTTCCAGCCAGAATTACACCTGATTCCACCCTTGTCTACAAAGTCAAGTGATGTTCTGACAAATAATCTTCTGAGGGATGTGAAGGTGATATACTTCAGCCTCTACTAGAGACTTCTTTTGTCTCATAAATGAGTTTTGATATAATTTATCTTTGGCATGGTTGGTTCCATTCTATTGTTCAAGGAAGGAGGCTGTGCCCATCCAAGGTTTAATTTCTGACTTATTTTGTTCAAGCCAATTTAATTGTTACCTAAATGGCAATGAACATGATCATTTATATTCTCTAGATTCTTGTGATTTCTACATTCCAAGTCGATGCCTGGCCCTCTGTGCTCGGCTGATAATGTTTCTATCACTGGAGTCACCACCATAGCCCTCCAAGTGGTTGTTTATACTCTTTGGAAGAGTGAAGTATGCTCTCTTTCTATCCTCTTTTAATGATACAGTTGTACCTATTCCTGAACTCTTGACATCAAAAGGCACTTAATGACATCAGCATTGTCTGTGGAACAATTGTGTGTTGCTTTAAGTGACCTGTAAAATTCTGATCAGAATGGTCTGGAGAAAGAGAGTGAAAGTTGAGGTTGGTAGGGCCTTTTAGAAAGTAAGACAATATGGTGACTTTCTCCAAACAATGAGAGTCAGTGTTATTCTGTTTTGCATTAGGTGGAAATGATGATCTTTGACATTGACTGCTACATAGAATATTACTGCTTCTGAACAGGGAAACATCCATTTTCTCTCACTGATAGAATAAGCAATGCCTCTTTACTCATTACTGGAGGAAGATCAACACATGGATAATTAAAGGAAAAGACAAAAAAGAATAGAAAGTGTTCCGTTCGGAAAAACGCGAGGTAGACCGGGTTCCAACAACATCTTTATTAGTCGATTTACAAGTGAAAACGGAACATTGGCTCAAGCCGCGGCAGCCCTTTTATAGGGGCTTGCCTGTCGGCTTGTAGCCAATGATATTAGTTTGGTTTTGCCACCTTTTTAGCGGCTCCTAGGATTGGTTCCTAGTGAATCAATCCCTATAGTGGCTTTCTTAGCCAATCAGAATGTGAGGTCTAGGAGTCAACCATTTTAAAATACACGTAAACAGACCCTCCCGCTCTTGGTTTGGTCCTTACGAGGCTGACGTCAGTCGCGCAGGTAGGTGGGGCTTTTTCCTGGTTCTATTGGACCTGCGCGGTTCTATTTGTTCGAGGGTTTGCTGTGTCTCTGTCTCTTCTCTCCATGGCACACCGCTGGGATAGGGTTGAGTACAGCCGCATTTTTGTTTGCGCTGAGTTTCTGACAGGTCCGGCGGCCTTGCCGCTCCCTCCTGGTTTTTTGGGCAGGTCGCCGATACTGGCCTGGCTGGCCCAACTCTTCGCTTGGATGCTTCCCGCAAGTTTCCGCTAACTGGTATAAGTCTCTATTTTGCTCTTTTTGGTTTTTTTGTGATATTCTGGGTTTATTTCAACAACGTTTCTTTTATGTATTTCTTTGAATTCCCCCCCACCATATGGTTTGGTTTTCTCGTCATTTTTTATTGTGTTTCTGGTTTGAAGCATATTGTGATTCCTTTCTATGTATTGGATGAAAGCCTGGTTCTTACTGTGCCGCTTCCACTTCCTTGCCTATCGGGTCACGTTTTAGTCAGTTAGGACGGGGCCTTGTGAATTTTGTTATTGTGCCTGGAAAGCATTAATAGGGGTCCCGGTGAAATTTTTTGCATAGACCTAGAATGCGCCTATTTCAAATGTTTCTGGAGTGGGTGATAGGAGTCGGGGGGGGTCCTTTCTCTGGTGTGTAATTTGGCGTGCAAACCTTGTTTAGTTGCGGACCTGAGTTTCCTTTCCCCATTAAGATAGTTCTGCCGCGGCTTTTGTTTGGTAAGGTACTGGGTGTGATATGTTGAGGGTGAGTTAGGCGTTACATTTCATCTATGGACATCCCCCATTTGTCCATATCTTTCTTTAAACCCTTTCTTGGTGAAACCTGACGCGATTCTCTCTGCTCCATACCATTTGCCGGCCGGATTGTTGTTCGGAATTTGGGATGTGACAATTGTGGCCAGTTTCTGTCGGACACTAGGATGTCTGGTTAGTCCATCGAGAGTTGCGATAGTTTGTCAAGTTTGTTTTAATGACCATTTCTGTTGTTGTGGATGGCATAACTACAATTCCAGCCAATTTGAGTATGCATCACAACAATTAAGAAAAGTATTCCCTTTAGTAGGTCCCCGCAAAATCAATGTGGATTCGAGACCAGGGACCCTTGGGGTTTCCCACTCCTTTATGGTTGCTTGTGTGTGGGGAGGGTCCTGGTTTTTTGGCATTTGTTGCATAGAATTTAACCCAGTATTTCGTGCTCTACTATACGCGGCCATCAGACATAGCTTTCTAGCAAGGCTTCTTCTTTTAACAATACCAGGGTGGCCTTCGTGAAGCATACCCAGTATCCTGGTTTGTAATTGTAGGAAGGGATGGACAGTAGCCTCCGATCACAACGCACAATCAACCAACCTCTTTGGAATAGAGAGTTCAGTCTGGGGTCTGGTCGCAGAAAAGGTTTTACAGTTCAAGTTTTGATTTTCTGGCCAGCCCTATACTAACCCCGCCAGTTTAAATATTGCGGGCAAGTACTGGGTCTTGTTGCTGTGGCTCACTTGGCGACGTCATTGGCGGATATTGGTAGCTGGGGCATGGTTCAATCTGTAGGGTGGTCATCGTTGGTTGCCAGGTCTCTCTTCTTACCGTTGTTTGTACACGCCGGCGATCTGCCTTAATGCATCTGACAATGCGGAGATTTGCTTCCCAGGTCGATTGCATTAATGTATACGCTAGGCTGCCAGGGAATCTCGAACAATTCTGGTCATTCTCAGGGACAAAATGTTCCGGCTTGTAGGCCTTGGGTTTCCCGCCAAATTCCTAGTAACGGTTTATGATCCATTACTATTGAAAAATGTCCTTCCATATAAATATTTGTGGAAGCGTTTTTACTCACAAGCGACGATTGCTTGGGTTCTCGTCTAGTTGCACTATAGATTACGTTCTGTATTAGACAGAGTCTTTGAATAATAGGCGACGGGTGCTCTCTTCCATCTGCAATTGGTGGCTCAGCGATGGCAACCACTGACTCCAAATGAGCGACAGGCGTCGCAGGTCACCGTCAATGGGCAGTGTGCTTTGCTAACTGGATAAGAACCGGCTGTTTGAAAATGTTTAATGAAAATTTTTTTATTTGTTTGAAAAGCGCTTTTGCTCTTCATGACCCAAGGCCAATTTGTTTTTCTTATCCAGTAAACGGTGTAACGGTTTCTGCTATTCGTTGCTTTGTGGGGAGGAATAACGTTAAATAAAAGTTTATTAGTCCCAGAAAAATGCTTAGCAACTGCGGTTTTGTTTCTTCTGATGTGGTGGGACAATCTTTAACTGGCTTTGCTTTTTTTTGCAGTAGGTGTATCCTCTCCGTCTATTAAATAACCCAAAAATTCTACGCGATGCCGTCCTTAAACACATTTGTTCTTTCTTTTACTTTCAGGCCAGATTCTCCTAATTTGATTAATTACGTTTCGTCAGCTCTTTTTTCTAATCTGGTTTGTGTATTTTTGGTCGAAATTTAGGACGTCGTCAAAATATGGCACGAACCCCTTGTATTCTCATTCCAGTAGGACGTTCCATGAGGCTTTTTGGAACACTCCCAGGGGCCACACTTAATCCAACCTGGAGGTCTGTTACAACTTGAAACGCATCCTTGTGGGTCACTGTTAGTTTGTGCTAGTCCGCTGTTTAGGCGGGTCCTACTGGAAGCCTGTTTGGTATAGCTTGTGCTAATCTAATTTAGGAAAACTTTTCTCCTCAAGTGAAATGCTAACAAGTGTTGTCAACGCACTGGCACGGGTATGCGCTTTGTTCAGCAAGCGCTGATGGTCAAGGGTACGCCTTGTAGGGTCACCGCTCAGAATTCGAACGCAAACTACCATCAGGTTTAACTGAGCTGTTACACATAGGGAGTCTCACCCTCTGGCATGGTCAACAGGTTCCAAAAAAACCCGCTTGGTTCACCAATTCTTTGTTCTAGTTGTTCCTCTATTTTTTGCCTTTGTGCAAAAGGAACTGTCTGGCTTATTAGCCTCTAGGGGACTCCCTGGGGTCTAAGGAGTCAAAGGAAATCTGGGCGTCCCCTTGGTACTGCCTAGTGAAGGCGCGTCGAAAACCGTCCTGGATTCGCGTGGATCAGGTTTTCTTCCCAGTCGGGTTGCGGACCACCAGTCTAGTTCCAGTCATTCCGATCCACCTAATGGTGCGAAACCATTCGATGCCCCGGAGGCTTGGGCGGATCTTGGTCAAATATTGTAAATGCCAGTACTTCAATACATGGTGTATTGTAGGTTGACTGGGAAATGTCCAAAACCTACCACAGGGACTCGATTTACCCTTGGTGTTTTTAGGTTTAATTGGACCTGCTTCTCTGGAGCTTTTTTTGGGTGTGAGTGTTAGGGACGCCAGTATGTTTGATTTTGGTCGCCATCGAACCATTGCACAAAAAGGACCCTGAGTCTGTTTGCCACTTTCTCTCGAGTTTTTTGTTTTGGCTTGGTTTGTGGCGGAGAGTTGCGCACACCGCGTCTTTGTTTGGGCCTGTAGTTTTTTTTCTGTTCTCTGCAGACCTTCTCGATGTGCACCCCTTTTTTTACCAATGCTCAGCAGATGGCATCAAGGAATCTGCAGTCAGCTGAGGATGGTATTCCTCGCGCCCTTGCGCAATTTCCATGCCAATTTCTTTTTTTCACGGCCCTTCATTTTTGTGGTCGTATAAGGCGGTCGCACCTCAACGGTCTTCTCTCCAGATTTTGACGTCTCGTAAATCTTCGTGGTGTGTAGTGGTTGGCATTTGTTTCTTCCCTTTTTAAACACGTTTGTCGTTGTTTCACCGTTCATCCCTGCCTTCATTTTGGACAGCCGCATTTTCTTCGCGGCTTCGGCGGTTGAAGCTTCACCACGCGAATGGCTTCGGCTTACGGTGGTTATATTGGGTTTGTATAATGCAGTTTGCTTTGTAAGTTAAAGAGTCTCTTAAACCCAATACTGAATCGATCTCAGCATCGCTGTCGTCTAAGTTCAGGAACTCGCATGCTCCCACCAGTTTGTCAGAGGGCTTGCCACGAAATCAGTCAATAGTCACTCGGCCTTCTTCTGATCTCTTCGTAAAAATTGGTGTGTCTTTGATGAGGTTTTGACATAGGTGGCGTAGTGAGCCTTCAGTATTCGTTGTGATTCGAAGCCAAGTCATTTGCGGTTCCCATCTCTGGCTTTGCTACATTGCCTTGGCATCTTTTGAAATGTTTGGCCCACAATGATATGCAAAAGAGCAGCCCTCTTCCCGCTCGGTCTGAGATCTCTTCCATCTCGTTACTTTCCAACACATTTGGAAACGGTCTTATGTAAGATTTCCAATCCTCTTCATTGGCGATTGAAGGGTGCGGGCGGTCCACGTTTAGGTTCCAAGCCATCATTTAGGCCTGGTTTATCGCTGCGTGCAACCAGTCTCGCATTTTAGGATGATCCCACCTTCGTTCAGAAAAACGCGAGGTAAAGACTGGGTTCCAACAAGTCTTTATTAGTGCGGACTTACAAGTGAAAAACGGAACATTGGGCTCAAGCTGCGGCAACCATTTTATACCGGGGCTTGCCTGACGGCTTCATAGCCAATGACATATAGTTTGGTTTTGCACGCCATTTTTAGGGCTTATCCTAGGATTGTTCTAGTGAAGCCATCCTATAGTGGCTTTCTTAGCCAATCCGAATGTGAGGTTAGGAGTCCACGCATTTTATCCCAGTACAGAAAAAACATAAAAAGATTTCTGAGTTAAGAATCGACCTTATTGTGGAAACGGCACTTATCTTATGAGTCAAAACAGGATTAAACTGATTTTGGCGATCCACAACTCTCAATTAAGTCTTGCTACCTGGGCCAAAACCTTGGAGTGATGGGAGGTGTCCACCCCAATATAAAGTATCATTTCCCAACAATATGACAAATCTTCTTCTTCTTTGTGGCCATATCCATCATCGGACATTGGTGATCATGTCGGCGATCGCTAATGGTGGTTATCAGCACCGCATGAAAAACGTGGCTGGCTGAGTCTTGTTCAAACCAAACGCCTTAAGATTTTGAAGCCCATGGAATGGTTTCTTCTTGCTGGAACCTCATTGCCTCAATCTTTTCTCCTGGAGGATTAAGTGAAGAATGAACGTATTTTTCCCAGGTGTTGCATCACATGTCTTTGAAATACTTCTAATATTACCGCTTTTTCTAATGGGCTTTTTGACGATTTCCCCTTGGCTTTGCTAGGATGGACTTATGCATCTCCCCCATTTCTGATTTTGTCAACCCAACTTATATGTAACAGCCACCTGTAAATCCACATTTCACATGCTTCTAGTCTCTTCAAGTGGTTTTTGGTCAGCATGACAATAAACAATTATTTTCATGGGTACACCCGGGGTTTACAGAAATGGCCTGGTTAACATTTAGCCCATGAGCAGCATTTAGTACCTCCTTTTTTAAAATCTTTGAATTCAAAGCAGTGCCAAGCTATAATGTGCTGAAATACATTAAAGGTGTAAACCCCATTGCAAAAACATTACTAGTCAAAATGTTCTCCCATCACTGTAAATCAGCTCTGAATGACTACATAGAATTTGCATGTCGAAATGCAAGGGCAAAAAGATTTCGGCTGCTTTGAGTTTTGATTTTAAATTAACTCATCCATAGGTTACAATGCGGAGACATCACAATTTTTCAGCAAGATCTGTTTAAATCATTATTGCTAGGCAGGAGACAGCAAAAATAAGATCTGCCATTTGGTTGCCATCCAGGTGTACTATGTAATTTATACTCCCAGAGTTATGCTCCGGGATGTATCATTCTAGTAATTACAGCATCAATAACTACTTTTCTAACAGGGAGAAATGTTGGCTCTTTAAATGCTGCTGAACAACAAACTCCCAGCCTCAGTTCCCCCATGAACAAAAGTGAACGATGCTGGGCATTATATTCTGCATAAATCTGAAGAGTCACAAATCTCACTACTCTCTCTCTTAAGAGCCTTTTCTCACTTGCATCAGCACAAATGTGTCCCAGCAACCTCTTTTTTTTTTCCTGCTGTGATCTCACAACATTGCCATCATATGATTCCTGCCCCATCTCTGAAGCAACCTTAAGTCATTTTTATCAGTGTTCAGATAGTCTCCCCCCCCCTCCACATTTTCTCAGGGATGCAATTTGACACACTTCACCAACTATTTTCTTAGTGATCCAGACAGGTGTCACCTAAGGAATGGGACCAGTTCATGACTCTTGACTACTTAGACTGGTGCGGTGGAAGAGTACGATTCTTTCATGTGGCTTCCACCTCATAATTAGCTGGCAGTTGTACTGTAGATCAGCCTGAATACTGTTGACCAGCAGTGGTATTGGGAGCCTATAGAATGAAGCAGGAGAATGTCTATGGAGCAAGGATGGGATTCAAAAATTTTAACAACCAGTTCTGTGGCCGTGGCTAGGTTGGTGTGGTTAGGTGGGTATTGCCATGTGACTGAGTGGACGTGGCTTCTTCTTTTTTGCAGCAGCATGCACACACACCCTGCACACTCTGTTTTGTGGCCTCCTGGCTTCAGGGAAGCCTCCTGGGGGGCGTTTTTGCTCCCAGAAGACTTCCCTGAGGCCCAGTAAGGCAAAAAATGGATCTCGTGCACCCCTTTTTGCCTTCTGGGCTTAAGGGAAGCCTCCTGGGCAAAGCAGTAAGACAGTGAGGGGGATCCCAGCACAACTGATCATTGGAACAGCTGATCGTTGGGAGGGAAAAAAAGAAATACCTTAAGGAGTGACTGGGCAAGGGAGAATGCAGTCAGCAATGTTGCACATGCGCATGATGTTGTACATGCATGATAAGGACTGACTGGGCAGGGAGGGGAGGGGTGGGCAGAGAGGGGCAGGGCCAGCCAGGGGCATAATTTGCCAGTTCTCTGAACTGTGCAGAATCATAGCAACCGGATCTGTAGAACCGGTCTGAACCGGTAGAATTCCACCCCTGCTATGGAGATTCTCAGTAATCCAGGTCATGGTTCAGCAAAATGTCTTCAAAAAAAAAAAAAAANAAAATGTCTTCAAAAAAAAAAAAAAACTCAGAAAGTCCAAAGCACCTTTGGAAGAATCAGGGGAATGTTCTTCTAAAATAAAAAGGTGATTGTCAATGTTTTGTGGACACATATTTAGTTCTATTCTGGAATAGTGCTAAACCCAAGTCCAAATGAATCCTGACAATCAATAAACATCTGCTGAACATCAGATTCCTTTTGAAGGAACCCATGCAAAATGTTTGTATCAATACAGATTGAGTTTTGATAGGGAGCTAAATTTGCCAGCCTAACCATCTCTTAAACTTCACCCACACCTCCTATCCATGGTTCTTTTTTTTTAGCTAAAGAGAACAATAGGTGAATACTTTCTGTGAATTGATAATGTTTGGTGGAAAGGGAGGCAAACAAAGCCATAAAAATCCACTTACCTCTGGTCTTATTGTGTTCTGAACTAGATAAATAAGGACAACTGCATGCAAGGACTAGTGGCTAAGGCTTCAACTCAGATTTAGTGCTCACAGTGAGATTATCACTTGACAGGCAAGGTGATCATACAGTTGTGTAGATGGGAGTAATCTGAATGGAACTGTCTATTCAATGCAAATGATCAAAACAATTCAGTTCAAATTAGTACATTAATTCTATAGGATTCAGGTGGTTGGTCAAATCAATTCAGTTGGGTTTCCAAACTGTTCAGAAAAGGCTATCACCTGGGTTGCCAGTATTTTTGCCTTGATCATAAATCTATAAAAAATAAATCTTATTTATATAAAATAAAAGGAACCCCTGTCCATCAATAGCTGAATTTGTTCAAGAGAACTGTAGGGAAGGCATGGGCAAACAAACAGATGGATCAAAATCTGCAAAACTATAGGCATGGCATTGGACTCATAGCTTAACCCTTTTGATATGTGCAGTGCATGTACACAAAAATACATACATACATACATATGAAGAATCTTCAATCCTGATTTCTCTTCTACAGATGTTGAATCACTGTAGATGCCAGTGGTCACTGAGAGAGGCATAGTTCATTTGAAACTTCTCCACTCATTCTTAGCCTTTTGCTTATTCCAGAGAGAAATTTCTTGGTGCCATCTCAGTCAATGACCCTTCCCAAACTGAACCAAAGTCCAGCCAATGTAACTCATAAGTACCCCGAGGCCTACCAGGATCTTCTACAAAGCTGAATGATTTCTCTCCCATTGCATCCAGACCTCTCTTCCCTTTTCTTCAGTCAGTCAGGAAGGAGAGTGATTACCCTACCTCGTGGCTAAAGCAGGTGTTATTTTCACCAACCACCTAGAAGGTGTGCAAAAGCCAGTCAAGAAGAGCAAGATGAAAGAGGCAGGCAATGATTAGCATAGCAGCTGAAAAGCCTCCAGGTGTTTGCTTGCCAGAATACAGATGTGGTTGTATTTTAAAAGAAAGCTTATGGCAAAATAAGTACAAATACCAAGCAGAGAAATAAAAGGCTAAATGAGGCACTGTGGGGCCTTTTTCCTTTAACTCGCAGGAACCCTTCGTGTGCAATTTAAATAAGGCTGCTTAAATTGGCCCCCTGGCTTGTACTATTCTGCTCCAGGATTCTCCTCTTCCGCATCCATGCAGGACCTGGGTTGGCAGCGGCTCCAGTATGGAGTGTAGATCATGCAAAGCAGGGCTGAGGAGAGAGATTTGAAGGCAGTGAAGGAAATTGTGCAGCAGCTTCTCCTCACAATGAGATGCAGAGATTAAAATACACAAAAGTTACTCCACTTGAAGCAGAGACACAGGCTTCCCTCTGCTTTCATAAATTCAGAGTTAAGATATATTTCCTTGCTTTCAATCTAAGCTCTATCCTGGAATGATGCTGGCAGGAAAAATCATAACATGGGGTGGGAGAGAGAAGATGAGAAGAGACAGAGGGGGAGGAGAGAGAGGGGAGGGGAGGAAAGGAGAGGGGGGAGAGAGGAGAGGAGAGAGAGGAGAGGGGAGGGGAGGGGAAAGGAAGGGAAGGGAGGGGAGGAGAGGAGAGGAGAGGAACAAAATGGATTCCAAGGAGTTGGAGAAGCTGACCCTTTGCTCATGCAGACATCTCTATAGTTCAGTTAGGTTTGATCTGATACTAATTTCCTCAGAATAATTCCTTTGTTAAAAAAGTTTGCAACTGTATTTAAGATGAGTATCTTCATTAACATAATTAGGTCGACTCCTGAATTGCAAGGATTGTCAAGAAAACAGCCTTCTTCTCCATTATAATTCATCTTTCATTTGTCTCCCTCTTAAGATCTTTCTTGGGGAATCCCAAGCGTACCTCCTTCCTGATCAGCGACGAACAGGTAGAAAACCAAGGACACTGTCTGAGGTTGGAGACCCAGAGTCCAACGGCCAAACACACAAAAGCAAACAGAGCCCAACAGAGCCTTTGGCTGATTAATAATATCACAAAAATTAAAATGTGACATAAGTTTAAATGAAGAGCCAGGAAAAGGGTATTTTCGGGTGCTGACTCAGCCATTTGGTGAAGGTTTGTTTGTTTGTTTTAAGTAGATTTTCAGTTTCTGACATGACCAAATGTTCAGCCAAACAACAGCTCTCTTCATGTAAAGGAACTATTAAAGATAGATAGTACAGGGGGATCTTTTCAATTCATTCTGGAAGTTCTTTTACTTGAATTTCTTTTCTCTTGACTCAGAATTAAGTCATCTTGATCACCCACAATTAAACCAACTACATCATCCTGGGAGAACTAATGTCTCTTGGAAATGTTGATAAAAAGTTTTTATTTTTTTAATTAAGGGTTTCTCCTTCACTTTTCATTTGGACTTTCTGACTCAAGCAGTCACGATAAAGTACATTTGCTAGAAGTAAGACTGTGAATAGATCAGAGTCAAGGTAACAAAGACATAACAAAGTGATCGGGAAAATATTTACATTAAGTTACCTATTATTCTTTTAAAACATCCACTATATTAACAGTTGAAATGGATTTTTTTCCACTCTACAGTACTTAATAATGACACAGAAAACAGAAGGAATTTTTAAAAAGGATGAGCATGTTAGGACTGTGAGAACTGGACAAAATCCAATTTTACTGGTTGGTCTGGTCTAAAAATCAGGTCCCATTCGATGATTCCCAACTTGGAATTGTCAATTTCATTCAAATTAAAATGCCAGATCAAATTGATTTAGGAAATCTTTTCTGGACTGGCATAGTAATGTACAGATGGTCTAAATCAATTTGGAGGCATCTAGTTTACAATTTGAATCAACTTCCTGGCATGATTTTTTTAAATTAAAAAAAACACCAAACAATTTATTGGACAGATTCAATCGACCTTCAAACTAAATCTCTGAAATAAGTATTTGAACAGCACTACTGAACTTTCCACTTATCTGACTGGATTCTGAGGCTGCATATGACCCTTATTTCTGATAAGTCAAGGCCCCTTCAGGGTTTCCAGGCAGGAAAAAAAAATCTACCTTGCTGCTGGTTAAAAAAAAAAATCCAATTAATTCTAACAATTATTTCCCATTGCTGAGTGATCCAATAACTTGGCAGCCAATTAAAAAGTTTTTCCTCAGTTACTTGACATGAAGGAAAATGGAAGAAAAGTTGGAAATGAGACCAGAAGGAGGAGTTAAATTTTTATTTCTTTTTAGTTTGTAATTTATTCTGTTACTTTTTAGTTTCAGCATAAAATTTTGTTTATCATACTGTATGTAGTTGTGATCTTCCCTGATTTTTGACTATATCTGTCTGTCTGTCAATCTATCATCTGATTGACTGCCTACCTACCTACCTACCTACTTACCTACATATAGACACACACATACACACATTTATAATGATCTTTCTATTAACTCATGTTTAGTCGATCATATAACTTCTCCTACCCCCAGGGAAAGACCCACTGCAAAATTCGTTACCACCTTTCCCTACATCTTTTACACCCAGCCATCAAATCACCCTGTGCCAATTTAATGGCAACTCAGAAGTTCTACCCAGCCACCACCACCCCACAAAACATCAGTGTAGTTTTTTGAATCAGTCCAAGGAAAATAACAACCACAGAGAAAAATAAGCAATCTAAACATGGTTTTTACAAAACCTTCTTTTGACACTGACCCTGCCCATTGTTTGCTTAAGCCTCACTTGGTAGTCCCTGTTAAGTAGTCCCTGAAAGATTATTCTTTAAGGATTGTAGTCTTTAAAAGAAAAAAAAAAGCTTGTGTACCTTAAAACTGGCTAAATAGGTAGTTTATTAATTTCATTGACCTGAAAACTATGTCAAGCCCGAAATTGTCATAAGTGTAGCCATTTTAGTTTGTCTTAGTATGTATTCTTTTTCTTTTTTTCCCTGTGGTAGTCATGGGGGGGAAGTTGCGGGCTTGACACATTCCTAAGGTGGGAGGAGTGGAGATAAAGAGAGTATCTTCTTTCCCATAGGAAAAGAGCTATCCCAGCTTAAGGCCCTGGAGCTGGAGATTTATGACATCAAGCAACATTGTATTACTTCTATTGGAGAATGTGACTTTTCAGTGGTGTTTCTAAAGCCCCAGTCCCACTGCATTTACGGATGTAAAGAGGATGTAAAATGTTAAAAAAAGCTTGCCATCCGTTGGAAAACGCTATGCCATACGTGTTTCATATGCTCTATCCCGAGCATCATGCCGACTGAGATTTCATCTGCGCAGAAATTTTGGAGCTGCACAAAACTTTGTGAGCGGATGAACTTTCTGCCGCGTACGACATGTAAATCCGTGACATATAGCGGGCTAACAAACGTTCCTATGTCCGTTATCATCCATTCTAAACGTCGCGCTGTATCTCTCTGCATCCCTCTGGGCATTCCTCAAACTCACATCCATAGCAGCTGAAAATGGAAAGAGGAGGAAACAAAAGGTACACGAACGTCTACACAGCATTAGTTAGCACAGAATGAAAGGATGTAAAGCGTATGCATTCGTATATAAAGGATTTAAAACGGACAAAATGTTTTTAATTGTATCTGGGATGTATTCGCTTATATTAGGATGTCTGGCAGGTATGTCCTAGAGTATGGCTAGAAGGACACCTAGGCAGATCAACCGAATATTTCTACAAAAAGGGGGAGAAAAATCATCTGGATCTACAGTATGAGGTCCGCAATGCCGTGTGTACAGATGCTTCACAGCTTGGTCTTGGTCTTCAAGCATTCATCAATTGTTCTCTACCAGTGGACTATGACAACAGGTCCGTATGTGCTGCGCTCATTCATCACCAGAACCGAAAACCTATTCAGATTGTTTCACCTTTATACAAAGGAGAAGAAGGAAAACGTCCAGAGCTGGCTGTGGGTCGCGAGGATGGATCATGAGAGAATGGAGGTTTGGACTGTATGACAGCCTGATGTGGAGCTGAGAATGAAGGGACCCTCGTGCGATCTTCAGCACTTTATGGGATTGCCACCAGCCATGTTTGAATGAACTTGTAAGCGTCTGACGACCCAGGTTGAACAGCCTAGCACCAACTTCCGTCAAACCTGGACCCTGGACCTGAAGGTGGCACTGACTCTGTGTCACCTGGCCTCTGGAACCACATACAGAAACATGCAGTATGTGTGGAGGGTCCACACACACAGCATGAGCAAGTGGTCAGAGAAGTTTGGTTTACACGGCCATCATCGGAAAGAATACGTGGAGGAGCTCCTCAAGTCCCCCCATAGACGGACTGGACGAAAACTTAGCAGAAGATAGTGTCAGAGATGGAACTTTTCCCCCACACCATTGGACGCCTAGATGGAATGCAGTGAGACCTGCAGCATCACGCCAACTACAGGGTCCACTTTATGTTACAACTGCAAGGGCTTACTTAGATATCATCCTATATGAACCACTGTTAGATACTCACTAAAAGATTAATACATAAATATACTTCAGCCACGTATTCAGATGGCCAGTATTACATACACAGTGACCTCAAGGATAGGCTGGAACGCAACCATCATCAATAGGTTTTCCACGATCCAGGGACCCTCTACCGCACAGTGACACACAAGATGTGCGCACACTTCATCAATCATTGGTGATGACACCATTCTCCCTCAGAAACCTACCTCATGGAAGCGTACATTGCAAGCATACCTCACCCAGTGGAAGAGAGGATCTTCCAACTACAGGCTGTCCAGGGCAAGACCGGTGTAACGCCTTTCATCTGGCCAACAAGTTCAAGAAAACTTTCTACACCACCAATGCAGCAGAGCCACAGACTGTGAGGAGCATCATGGAAGCCTTGCTGCATCCTGCACAATCATCATACGCAGGAATACACACCAGCTACCAGTCAGTTTGCCAGAACAGAACTTGTGACCATCAACAAGGGAATGGCACTATGGAGACCTGAAGTGAACTGGAAGGGAAAGACAAAACCTTATAAGAACTGTGGATCGTCACAAAGGCCCCCAACAGAGCATTCACATGAAAGGAAAGAAGCAGCGCAAACCTACTAGACAACTCTGCTGCAACTCCCCAGCTGGAAGCAGTGACGATGTATGGTCAGTGGAGACAGGATGAATGGATGGTTAATAGTGCTTCACTTGAGCCTGTGAAAGTTTTCACAACACTTTATTCAGTAAAATAATATGAACCAAAGTAAACTAATGTCTTAAGCAAAAATTTAACCTTTAGTACTTTCATTGGGTAAACTTATACTTTATTTTAATAAGCACAATGAACGCAAAGTTAAGTGTCTTAAGCAAAGATAACCTTTATCTAACTTTCTTAGGTAAACTTATGACTTTAAGATTAAAAAAGCAAAATGACCAAATGTAAAGTTGTCTTCTAGCAACAGATAATTAACAAGTAAACAACCTCAGTCCTCTGACACTATTCTCAGTCACTCTGAGTCATTTGTCATGGTCTGCGAGCTGTAAGGCGGGCTGAGGAACTTGTGGAGGTGGCTGTGGCTTGAGTTGCTGGTCTGAGGCAACCATTAAGTGTGGCTTGGCGCCCAAGGGTAAACAGGGGATGGTGTTGTTAAGGCAGCTGTTCGCGAAAGCTGACTCAGTACCCGTGAGGGTGAGAGGCCCCTCATTAAGGACTTTGAGATGTCAAGAGACCAATACTGATACAGAGATTGTCATTGACAGGCTTGCCTGTGGGGTTGGAGGAAGGAGGAGTGTGAGTGGGGCTGTCTGGTCTGCAGCTGGGTGAGGAGGGTTGGTGTCTCTGGCATGCGATGAACCGTGGGCCTGGACTGGGAACAGGTCCTGTTTTTTGGCTGTTAGGAAGTCTCGGTAGTCAATAAGACTTGGTAGTGAAGCGGGCTGTTTGAGAACAGCCGTGGAAGGGCCTGTGACATTAGCCTGGCGCATACAGGTATGCATGTTGGCTTCCACCTATCAAGGAGGATACTTCTGCAGTGTAAAACCCAGGCTCCTCTGCTTGGTCTTCTCCAACTTGCCTGCTTCTTTTGGTGTCGCGATAAAGTCTGATGGGCCGCTGTTCTCAGAGGTACTCGTTTCCGCTCAGCATATCCAGCACCTCATCCTCTATCGCTCCTCGGTAAAACGGCTCGTACCTGTTTTCTCTTCCCTTCTGCTTCGCTTGCTCTCCTTCCTCTTGGAAGAGGCTTCCAGCAGGCGCCTTCAGGGGCGTTGAAGCAGCAGGCGCTTCCGGGGCTTGAAGCATTTCAGGGCCTTCAGGGGCTTTCAGCAGGCAGGGCCTTTGACAATGGGCTTTTCCCAGCAGCAAGGGCCTTTCAGCGCAGGGCTTTGAGGGGCTGGGACTGGTCCGCGCCAGGCAGCAGCAGGCAGCAGCTAGGTCAGAGTCAAGATGCACAGGGGGTGGGATGCTGGTTTCTGTCCTTCTTGCCAGGGCTGGGAAATGAAGTAGGCACTGGTTTCCGTCTTCTTCAACGATGACTGAGCAAACCATAGGTGGTTTCCTGCTAGATGTATGTGGCAAGCACGTCCTTTCCCTCTGTTGCTGATCTGGGCATGTGCGCTGCACTCCTTTTATATTGCGAGCTTGATGCAATTCATACTCCCCTTCCGCTATGTGTCCCTTCGCTATTCTCGCTCCCCGGAAACCCCCTTCGGAGGTGTTAATCCGCTTCCATCAGCTGTCATTCCGCTAGGCCTTTCCTATGACATCCGCTTAAATCCCGCTACATACTACCCACGTCCGTTCTCTTCCTATTTCTTTTCTGTTCTGTTTCTGCAAATTTTTTGCCAGCTTTTTTTGGAGGCCAGATGAGTCACTCTGAGGCTATGTCCATGGTTCAGCTGTTAAAGCGGACAGGGACTGTGGAGGTGGCTGTGGGCGCTTGGACTCGGCTGTCTGAGGTGCATTGGGGTGCTTTGGCCCCATAGAGATAAGAAAACAGGGGATGGTGTGTTTCAGGAAGCTCTCAGAGAACTGATCTGTCCTGTGAGGTTGGAGAGGTCCCTTTCATCCAAGTACCTGGATTGTCAGGCACAACTGATGACAGATTGTCCGTTGGCAGGGCTTGCGGCTGTGGGGTTGGAGGAGGAGGTAGTATAGTGAGGCCATGTCTGGTCTGCAGTGGGCGAGGTGTGGCATCTGTGGGCGTCCGATGAACTTGGGCTGGAACTGGGAAGGGGGCTGTTTCTGCTGTGGAAGTCTGGTAGTTACGTAGCCCTTGTAGGTGAGCAGCTGGTTGAAAGCTGTGGAAAGGCGGTGACATCACGCTGGGGTGGGACGGAGCAGACCTGGACTGGGTTCAGAGCATAGGTTCAGCTGGGCCTTGAGGGTTTTGTTGCAGAAGTGCTGTGATCTTTTGCATTCAATCACCTGGTATTGGGCCTCGGGCATCGTCCATGGAAGGGTCTGGCTTCACGTACATGATGAAGGGCTTCCAGTCCAGACACGGATGGTATGTCGCTGTGGACCAGCTGAGAGTAGAAGTTCCTGTGCTGGTTTTCGATTGTGTCCTTGATCTCCACATGGACAGCTGTGGTCTGCCCTCCAGTCTGCCTCTCTGCCTGCATCCTCGCTTGGAGCTGGCGGGTGGGGCGTGGGTTTGTGTCTCTGGTGCCTGCCGCGTTCTTGGCTCCATTTGTGACAGGAGGATCTCAAGTCCTCCAGCATGGACGTGCAGCTGGGGGTCTCTGCCTGTGGGGCGCTCTGAAGATTATTGCCTGGACAGGGTAGCTGGTCCTGGCTGGAAGAGGAACTGGCTGTCCTGCTGAGCTGGTCTGAGGGAGGGGGTGTCAAAAGGGGGCTGCTCCTTGGTGGTGGAACTCACCTCCGGAAGCTTGCACTTTGCATGATGTGTAATCTCCCGGTCCAGTGAGCTTGACAGCCGGCCGCCGCGGCATTCTTTTTGAGTGTAGGCTTGCCATACAGGTGTGATCGTGCTTCGCACCATTCCCAGGAGTACTTATGCGTGTACGCCAGGTCTCTGCCTTGCTCTCCAAGCTGCCATGCTGTCTTGCTGGCTGTCGCGATAGAGTCTGTGGCCCTTTCTCAACAGGTAGCTCCGTTGTCTCCGTGCAGCCATTCCAGCACCTCCTGCTTCAAATGGTCCTCCTCAGAACAGTGGTAGCTGTTTTCTCTCTCCCTTATCCTTCCCGTTCCTCTTCTCCTCCTGGCAGGGCTTCGCAGCAGGCCTTGCAGCGGGCTTGAGCAGTCAGGGTTTTGAGGGCCTTGGGGCTGGTCATCACTAGCAGCAGCAGCAGTAGCCAGCAGCACACAACCCACAGCGCTCAGCAGGGAAGAAGCAACCAGCAGCAGGAGAAAGCACAGCAGCACAAGCAAGCGTGAGGAGTTCAGTGCCATGCGAGTGGGAATGGTGTGTTCTGTCCTTTTCGCCAGGCTGGCAGGGGTAATGGCAGCAGGCATTTTCTCTTCTTCCCTGACTGCGAAACCATGGTTTGTATATTGAAGATATCTGTGGCAAGACTTAGTTTTTTGTTGCCTCTGCAATCGTGCTGCCGTGTGAGCATGCATCCTTTTTATTCCGAAGAGCTGACACAATTCATGACTGCGCCCACATGCACAGGAGTGAATTTGCTTTGCATCCGCATATACATCCGCTATCGCATCCGTTTTTGCTTGCTATAGTTTGTGGGTCCGTCGATGCATCGCGTCATCGCTATGCATCTAGCGCTTCCGCTATGCATCCTTAGCGCTATTCTCTTCACCGGACAGACCCTGCGAGTGTGTCCATCCGCTTCGCATCGCTTGCCAATCTGCCTAGGACCTTCCTACGAGACATCCCATTTAATCCCCAGCTTACTATACCGCCCTTCTGTTTCCTTTCCATTGCTTTTCATTCTGTTTTTTATGTAAATTTTTGGGGCGCTAGTTTTTGGCGGCAGATAACATGGATGGACGCCATCTCCCGGAAATTTTGCTCGTAACCGGACCGCCCCGAAATTTTGCTCGTCCGCTGTGTCCTTTTTGCATACGTTTTGCATCTGTTGGCCAGTGGGACCTAGCCTTAACTTCTAATATTGTTGGGTAATTCTGGGTTGGGTCAAATCCAGAGTTACCATGGACTTTGCCAATTTAATTTGATGTTTTCCTAAATAAAAGAAATCTTTCTGAAGATGGACTTTGTTATTTTTCTTTTAATGTGGATTTCATTACTTGGAAACCTGACAAACTATCAGTTCAGAGAGATGGGATAGATTCTGTGGAGATTCCAAGTTGTGGAGACTCCAGGTTGTAGAGTTTTCCAAGGGAAGTCAGAAGCAAACTCTGCCTAGTAGAAATTTCATCGACGGGTGTAAGTGAAAGAATGAATGAATGAATGAATGAATGAATGAATGAATGAATGAATGAATGAATGACACTAATCTTTTTGGGCAAATGAGAATGCTGACAGTGGGTTGAGCTTCAATCAAGAAATGTGTGTGTTCCAGAGGAACCAAAATGGACACTGTTAATTTAAAGTTAATTTCATTAATTACAGTTAATATATTGGGTGGCTCTCCACATATTGAATAACTTCTCCCTTCTGTCATATTAAAAAATGTCAAATTAGCCTTTTGAGTTAGGCATTCTCTGCTTTAGATGACCAAGGACAAAAGATCTAGTGCTCTCAGGAAGGATTCAAGAGGTAGCTCCTCCACTAAGGATTATACTTCATTGGCAGTTCACTGTGAAATTCACTGAAACAATGGTCAGCTACTTGAGATGTTCTGCTTGTACAACGTATTTTAAAAAGTATAGAAGGTACAGATCAGTTGTTCTGGCTTACTTCCAGTGTACACACACACAGAGATACACATGTCAATCTTTCTTCTTCCAATGAATCCTCAACATCATCCAATTGATTGGCAAAATCTGAAAGGGGGGTATTTCTTATTTATTTACTTGAAGATGAATAGAATTCTCAAGCATAACCACTTGGGTTTATGCAAAGCTTTGATTCACATATTCGGATCAAAGAAAATCTATTCAAATCTTCAATCTGAATTCTTTTTTCTGAATCAGAACTGATGACTGAGGACAGTTGAGTGGAATCTGATGCTTGTAAATCAGTTCGACCTGTCAAAAGGGCCTCTGTGCTTTTAACAATTGAACCAACTCCCCAAATTCACCATTTTATTTGAACAGCAACTCCCGGATGCCATAAATAAATCATTCAAATCAAACTGGCACTAATTCATACACCCCTACAACGGAGCAGCTTCCCACATGCTGCATGCTTACTTTACTTGTATTCTGTTTGGATTGAACTTCTGAATAAGGCTTCGGTGTAGAACAATCGCTTAGATGGTTCAATCATCGGGCTCTTTGTATGCCAAGTTGCTATGCCAAGGAGAGTCTCCATTCACAACTGTCAGTTTTGAAGATTTGCAATTGCTTTTGGTCAGTGTACAATTGTATTGATTTTATAAACCAAGCATATGGCATTGTTCAGAGGCCATAAATAGAGTTGTGCTTGGCTACCCATGGGTCACAAGTAGTCACAGCAGAGAATAGAGAGATCACGATGCATGAATGACTTTACATACAATAAAAGAGTAGCTATGCACCAAATATGGGCAGCCAGCAGATCATCAACTATAGTATATCTGCTACTTGGTGAATCCGAAATTTCTTTCTTTTTTTTCCTTTCCCTCTCTGTCTTTCTCTCTGTGTGTGTGCTTCTCTCTTGAAATTCAGAGGACAGAAGGCAGAGTTCTCTAATCCCAAATCAATTTGTTAGACTTTCTCTAGGCTTCTTATATACAAGGAATATCCTTTTGGAAATCCAGGGAACTGAACTGTAAGATAGTATCTGCTTGCTTTTATGTTACAAAGAGTAGACCATTTTTTGACAGTGCCACTGTATCAATTGTTTATCAAGACCCTGTAAGAGATTAGAATTCTCTCTCTGAAACCATCATTGAATTGAAAGTGCACTGCCATATTTATACTCATAGTTGTTCAATTTTCCGGTAGGTGCTTTGCTCAGGATAAGCACAGTGCTCTGCTCAGCTGCAAGTAGAGGGAAGGTTGACTTAGAGGCTGAAGAAAGGTCATTTGTATCCCATGATTTGGCTGCAACAGAAGAAAGCAGAAAAGGAAGGGCAGGTGAAAAAGACTCGGCCTTAGAATTCATCAGCCAAATTGGACCCTATATATATGCCCTGATTTCATCTGTTGTTTGCAGGTCAGCTGACAATCGATAGAGATGGTTCTGCAGCAATATTAGACATTAAACAATTGCTGAAAATATGGTGGTTTTTTGGGATCGTTACAGAAAAATCCAATTACTGCAGAAGGCATTTCCACCAGCCTAGTAGTTCTTCATCAAGAGACAGGATGCATTTTTCCCCTGGATTTAAAACTTAAACTTAAGCCTGAAAGTTAACATACTTCCTAAATCTCTGAATATCCACCAAATATCGATAATGAGATCCAGGGAAGTTCTAGGAATTCCAAAAAACAAGGGATTGAGGGGCCACGCATTCAAAACTACAATTTCTCCAACCCTTTCTAAATTATTTAAGAGTGTTGAATTGACCAACACTGGTCAGAGATGGGATCAAAACATTGATATACAATTTAAAAGAAAACAGATATGATCTTGGCAGGTGGTAATTTTGCCCTGGATGGTTTAATCTTTTGGGGATGAATTTTACTCACTGCAAATATCAAAGCAGCAGCTGACAGCTTAGCATGGGAAAACAAGACTTCTGCTCCTACCTCTAAGAAATGAATGGAGGGTCCAATTTTGCCACAATATCTATAATAATCCTTGGCTGGCAACAATAGTGGCTCAAAGTTTCTTCATGATGGCATTGAATATGTTGCTATATGCAACTTATCCGCACCAAGCTTGTAACCTGTCACAAAGTTTTGTATCTGGAAATGTCTTCACACCAATTCAGATATGGTGATGCTTGTACTTTTTTCTCAAGAAGCCTTGCAGACTGTTGCTTTGTTTAAGCATAACAGCAGTCTATGCTATGTGGTAAAAAGAATTGGTACAGTTTAATGCACTGCCTATTATCCTGAGATTTGTCTCCTGGTGCCATCTTGTGTTGATATTGAAATTCATCTTCCTTCTAGCAAAAAGTAGATTTTTTTTGTTTGGTTTTTAGTGTTCCAGACATATTTATTTGAGCTTGAAGGTAAAAGCGGGGGGTGGGGGGGTGGAATTCCCTATTATAGTCGTCAAAAGATATAGCATTTATCTTTTAAATAAATTTATCTTTTCTTTTTTTAAAAAAGAGAGTATACTGCTTTGGTATACTGCAGAATCTTTATTTCTTGGTATTTTGAAGAATTCCAATACTGTATGTCCTCACAGAATTAAAGTGAATTTCAGGTGACTTTCTGCCAAAACTTTCTTTCTTGTCAGTGGAAAATTTTTGCAACACTGACTTGCAGAATTGATTATTTTAGTTCTTTTTCCTTCCTCTGCGATCCTCTGCCTTTCCTGACTGTTTCAGAGATTTGGGGACTCTGCCAAAAATGAGCAGTATGACCTGGAAGGGATTTAGATAAAAGATGAACTCTCTTCATCTGCAAGCAAGAGCATTCTAATAAAAAAAGAAAACCTGATAGCAAATTCTGTACCTGTCAACAGTGGTGTCCCCCAAGGCAGTGTTCTAAGACCAACTATCTTCATACTCTACATAAATAACCTCTGTGATCATATTAAGAGTGACTATATTCTCTTCGCTGACAATGTAAAGCTATTCAATACCACAGACAATATTGCTACCCTTCAAAAAGACCTTGACTATGTATCAGAATGGTCAAACAAATGGCAACTTCAAATCTCAACAAATAAATGCTCTGTCTTACATATTGGCAAAAAAAAAAAAANAGTATGTATCAGAATGATCAAACAAATGGCAACTTCAAATCTCAACAAATAAATGCTCTGTCTTACACATTGGCAAAAAAAATCAGAAAATAAAATACAGGCTGAATAGTAAGACCTTGTAGATGATCCAAACTCTGTCAAGGATCTTGGAGTACTCATCTGAATGACCTAAGTGCAAGAGCCCACTGTAACTACGTAGCCAAAAAGACATGAAGAGTTGTTAACCTAATCTTACATAGCTTTTTCTCTGGTAATATTACACTACTAACTAGACCATACAAAACATTTGCTAGACCAATACTTGAATACAGCTCATCAGTCTGGAAACCTATATTACATATCTGATATTGACACAGTTGAGAAAGTCAAGAAATATTTCACAAGAAGAGTTCTCCACTCCTCTACTTGTTGCAGAATACCTTATACCACCAGATTAGAAATTCTAGACCTACAAAATCTAGAACTACACCACCTTCAGTCTGATCTAAGTATAGTATAAAATCATACATTGCAATGTCCTACCTATCAATGAATACTTCAGTTTCAACCATAACAACACAAGAGAACACAATAGATACAAACTCAAGGTTAACCACACCAAACTTGATTGCAGGAAATACGACTTCAGCAAGAGTGGTCAATGTTTGGAATACTCTAGCTGACTCTGTGGTTTCTTCCCCAAACCCCAAAAACTTTAACCTTAAACTGTCTACTATGGACCTCACCCCTTTCCCAAAAGGTCTGTAGGGGGCATGCATAAGCGCACCAATGTGCCTACCGTCCATGTCCTATTGTTTCTTTTATGTATATATATTTATTTTTCTTATATGTATCCATGTGTTCATAACTGTTTTTACTTATACCTATTATCCTGTAAGCAATTGACAAATAAAAATAAATAAATAAAAAGATATATCACAGTAGTGTGCCAGCTCTGGTGGCCTAGAGGTAGAGTTCTCACCTCACAATCAGGAGGCTGTGAGTTCAATCCTAGCTAGAGACTATAATATTTGGAATAGACTCTCCTGCTCCAGCAGGGGTTTGGATTAGATGACCTCCAAGGTCCCTTCCAACTCTGTTATTCTATGATCTAAGAAGAGGATCCAGATGAAAAGTCAGTTCCTTCCCAGACATTAAGGGGGGAATCCTAGATGTCTTCTTCAAATTTTATTGGGTTCTCAGGGGCAATCAATCAAGAGGAGCTCGGAATCCTTTCAATAAGCTTTGCTGTCTTGTCTGTTTTAATCTCTTTCCCTACCGCAAGAAAATGAACAGGAAATCAGTGCTTGAAAACTCTTTCATCTGAAAGCACCCTGAATTGTCCACAAACCCATTTGGACAAGTTCCATTTCCAAGAGGAGTCCATTCTTTGATGTATGGACAGGAAGAAGGGAATTTCAGAAAGGGAGGGGAGGGGTTTTCTTAGCTCACTTCAGCCAGATGGGACAGTCTAGCCAGTTGAATTAATTTTACTGGCTGGAAATTTCTCTTCTTGGCTTGTTATGGTGCTAAAATCCTATCTGGTGTTATTATCTGGGAGGAAAACCAGATGAATCCCTTGGGGTGTCTGAATAATAATCCCAGTGTTCTTGGCAATGTTGAAGCCATTTATTTTTCTCTGAATTGATTCATTTTGATATGTTTTTAGTCTCTGTTCCTGCTAAGCTACCACACTTTATAGGTGCTTTCTATTGGATCCTTTAATAGATCCATATCGTACTTTTCTTCCCTACTGCTAGCATTAGCAGGTTTCTAAGCATGAACAAAATTCAATGCACTTTCCTTTCAGCTTCATTTATTTCTCTGCTTCAGCGAACCCATTTCATTCATCAGCAGAGCCAGTAGCTGAGCCAAAGCAGCTTTCCTCCTCAGGGTGCTGCTTTGCCAATAGCTCTGAACTGCTATTCAAACAGAACAATTTCTAAATAAACCAAAAACTCAAATGAAACAGGAGGCTCCCAATTGGGGCACACCAGAGTATTATTGAAATAGTGGTGATGATTAAGCTAATCCCAGGATCATGAAGTCATGGGCAGGGGTGCCTGTGTGCCGCTGATGAGTGCTCTCTTTACGTGTAAGGGAGCATTTGCTCCCTTTACACAGTAAGTCAACATTGCTGGGAGCCCGCTAAGTGGTTTTCTGGCTGGCAGCTTAAGGGACTGCAGGCCAGGTTTGCTTGCAGTTTATATCAAATGTGAAAGGACCTGACACATATACAAAGCTTAAGAAGGGCTAACCATGTAATGCCCAAACTGTGAGCTAATGAGATACATGCCAAGAGAAATTGTTATTATGCATTGTGAGAAATAGATAGCAAACAATTAGAGAGTCCACTGAACTACAAGTAGAATCTACAGGTATCTGCTGAACCAGCTGTCTCTGCGTGGTTCTTTCGCAATTCCTTCATCCTATGTGGTATTGAGAGCCAAGGAGATGCAATGCTTAGAACATTAGACAAAATTTACAAAGTCTGAGGTTTAAATAAATCCTAGTCACCAAGCTGATGGGGTAATCTCACCTCTGTTCTTAACTGCGTTCCTTCTTTCACCAACTTGTTATAAGGTGAAGAGTTGAAGGGAATCTTGTAGGTAACCTTTAATTCAGAGAAAGCTCTGAATTCTTGCTACAATGCATTTTGGAACTATTTTTAAATGTACTGGAATGGAGAAGTGTATCTTAACATTTAGAGAAATGCAAAATCCATCAGGTAAGTTATCTGTACATTTGTTCAGAGTATACAAATCCACACTTATATTCAGGGTAATGAGATTGATCCATCCTCTGCATTAGCAACAAATTCACACTCATCTTCCAGATAATTAGCTTCATAGGTAGGTATTCATCAGGTTCTGACCAGTTCTGGAGAACTGCTAGTTGAAATTTTGAGTAGTTTGGAGAACTGGCAAATACCACCTCTGACTTGCCCTGCCCCCATCTATTCTCTGCCTCCTGAGTCCCAGCTGATTATCTGGGTCTTCTTTTGTTGCCCTGCATAGGAGAACAGAGCTGGAAAGCAGGTTAGCGGGGTGGGAGGGAATGGGATTTTACAGTATCCTTGCCCTGAAATGGGGAAGGAATGGAGATTTTGCAGTATCCTTTCCCTGGAGTGGGGTGGGAATGGAGATTTTACAGTATCCTTCCCCTGCCACACCCACAAGCCACTCCCACAGAACCATTAGTAAAAAAAATAATAATAATCCCATCACTGATTAGCTTGATCCATCCTCTGCATTAGCAATAGGGCAGATTAAGTTTTTTCTTAAATTCAGGACCAGTTGCAGAGTACTGAATCCACCCTCTGATATGACAGCAGGCATATTCTTCTTGTGAAAGCATCCTAAATGGTTTGAAAACTGAATAATCAGAATAATCAGTTTAATCAAGAAGCTTCCCTTGACTGCAGAAAGAAACTGTTACATCTAGCAACCAATATTCTGAAGTCTGAAATTTCTCTTACATATAGGCATCTACAATTTTAAAAAGCCTTCTCTTCTTCCTTCTGTGGGGTGTGCAATTCAGGAAACAGTCCTTCCTCATAATTAATAGTGTGCAGTGCCACTGATGCCTGCTTTCAGTTATTTCTAAGCAAGCAATTCATTGTATCTGAATCAGTGGTGGGATTCAAATTTTTTCACTACTGGTTCTGTGGGCATGGCTTGATGGATGTGGCAGGGGAAGGATACTGTACTATCTCCAGTCAGAGGTGGTGTTTGCCAGTTCTCCAAACTACTCAAAATTTCTGCTACTGGTTCTCCAGAACTGGTCAGAACCTGTTGAATACCACCTCTGATCTGAACCTGGGAAGGAATTGCCCAGAAAATCAGTTAGGTTAGCAAGCAAATAGCTCTAATCATATAGTTTGTGTCTCTATATTTTGAAGATTACTAAAGGTAAACAACACTATTGGAAAAACTTGGATTATGGTGCTTCAAATTGATTTACAGTCTTGAGATTCATTGCTCAAGAACTGTATTATGTATATATCCATTTTCCAGTGAGTTTAAAGCTCAGAAGCAACCTTACAATTACTTAATTAGGAATGGGGCTTGAACTTTCTTTTTTCTTTCTTTCTTTCTTTCTTTCTTTCTTTCTTTCTTTCTTTCTTTCTTTCTTTCTTCCTTTCTTTCTTCCTTTCTCTCTCTCTCTCTTTCTCTCTCTCCCACCCTTCTTCCCCCCCTTTTCCTTTCTCTCCCCCCCCTCTCCTATGAGGTAGAAGACAATTCAATGATAGTAGGTCTTTATTTATTTATTAAAAACTAAGCAATTGTACTTTATTGAGTGTATTTATTAATATTAAGATTTTGTTAAATTATTATTTAATACAAGGAACAGGCAAACATATATGTTGTATATTAGGACCTGTTTTGTTTAATTCATCATATGTATACCAGCAAAGTATACACTACATGCAAAGATTACTGTTCTCATAGCTAATTATACCTAAAATTATGCTGACTCAGTTTTCCTATCTTTGTTCCAATTAGATTTCTTCCTGAACTACATGAAAGTTACATTTAAGAATCCCTTGTCCTCATGCTCATTAAATTATGCAATATAATAAGGGGCTTGTTGTATTGATTTTTATTGCTCTGGAGTCTTTTCTGATGGTTCTCTGAATTGATAGAGGCATTTAAAGGCCCTGTCACACTGCCCAAGGGATGCAAAACGTTTGTAAAAAGGACACAGCGGGTGAGAAAAATGTTCCATCCATTGTTATACTACATTTTGAGTAGTAGTCTTGGGAAAGTGAAACATAAGAGAGGCCACACATACAACCTCTGACTTGTCAGTTCTTGTAATTATAACATTCTGAGCGCCTAGGTTAGCTCTCAGAGTGCAAGTAGTGATCTCAAAATCTTCCACCTCTTTTCTTTGACCCAGAGCTTGTGCCCATGGACCGACCTGCCTCCAACCTCACTGGGGCGTCTTGCCCAGAAATCACACATCTGTCCTGGTTGATTTCTCCATTCGCAGAATCCGTTGTTTGCCCTTTCCTTCGCCTTCAAAAGCACATCTAGTTTCCCTGGAAACCAAATTTTGTTGAGCAGGCCCTGTCTGAGCACGATCTTTCCTGACTCCTCCTAGTATTCGCTGTAGGGGAGTTCCTTTCCATTCATCGGAAAAGGGGTTTTATTCCTTTATTTTTATAATTATTACTCAGAACAGTGGAATTTCTCAAATGGCTAAAAAGAAGGAAAGAAGAGAAAAAGAGATATTGTTTCCACTGCAGAAGAAAAGAGCATAAATAACAGTACCAAAAACTTTTATTCCTGATTGTAATAAATAATGTAAAGCCCATGTCACACCTGCAAACCAAAGAGCTCACATGAAGGAAAAGCAGCGCACCTCCTGACTGAAAAACTGGTGCAACTCCCCCCAGCTGGAGGCGGTGGAGTGGAAGACAAGGAATGATAGATGCTAATGGATGCTCCCCTTACCTGGTCTCATCACTCATCACACGGATTGAGATTGGGCCAGTATTGTTGGGTGGGGCCTACCAATGAACAGGGCATTTAAACTAAAGATGTTTGTGTTTATGTTGACATGTTGTGGATTTTTCAATGATTTTACAATTATTATTGATAATAAAGGCCATCAGGTGTGGCGCCTGGGGAGGGTGGACCATACAGTCCCACTATGCTTGCAACTGGAGGCTTATTCTATCCCACCAGCTATACAACATCCCAAGGTTATCCTGCCCATCCACCTGCTATCTTAACCCTCCCTCAAGCATGCAAAGGCTTAAACCATTTCAAAAGTTTGCCACCAAGACTTTATTAAAAAAAAAGAAAGAAGCAAGTTGTGTGAATCAAAGATGAGACTTTATTAACAACAAGCTATAAAACAAAAAATGGGTCTCTGGCACTCCTCTTGGTCGTTCAGTCTAGGGCGTGTAAGCGGTCCAGGTGCCTGTGGAAGGTGGCCTGTGCTGGAGTGCTTGTCCTGAAGCGCCATTGGGTGTGCAGCGATCAGATAGTCACCAACCAGAAGCACCACACCGCATAAGCATCATCATAGCTCCTTCCAGAAGCAGAAGCAGCAGAAGCTCCAGCCCCAGAAGAGCGAGCCCATGCTACAGAAGCCCCAGCAGAAGCAAGATTGTAGGCCAGCGGGGTGGGATGTAGCCCTGTCCCTCTTGGCCAGGGCTGGCAGGCAGATGGCTGGAGGCTTCTGTTCTTCCCATGGTTGTGGGTTGCTGGCTGGCAGGGAGGCTGGCAGAATCAAGGCTGGCAGGAAGGCTGGGCAGGCCAGGTAGGCACCAAGGCTGGCAGGCAGGCAGGAACCAAAATGTGGCAGGCAGGCAGGAACCAAGGCTTGCAGGCAGGCAGGGCACCAAGGCTTGGCAGGAAGGCTGGCAGGCAGGCAGGCACCAAGGCGTTGCAGGCAGGCAGGAACCAAGGCTGGCAGGCAGGCACCAAGGCTGTCAGGCAGACTGGCTGGCAGCAAGGCTGGCAGGCAGGAGACCAGCAGGCTGGCAGGAAGGCTGGCAGCAAGGTAGGCTGGCAGGAAGGCAGACAGCAAGGCTGGCAGGGAAGGCTGGCAGCAAGCAGGCACCAAGAGCTGGCAGGCAAACAGGAACCAAGGCTGCAGGCAGGCAGGAACCAAGGCTGGCAGGGCAGGGGCAGGCAGCAAGGCTGGCAGGAAGGCTGGCAGGCAGACAGGTACCAAGGCTGGCAGGCAGGCAGACAGCAAGGCTGCAAGGAGAAGGCTTGGCAAGCAAGGCTTGCAGGCAGGCATGCAGGCAGGGCTGGCAAGACTGTCATCCGTCTGGCAGCAGTCTTTCTCTGAATGGTGACGTGCTCCGAGCCTGCTTCCCTATATCTGCGGGGCTTACGCAATGCCTCCTATCCCCGCATGCACAATTAACGCTAGGCATTCCGTTAAGGCCTTCCGCTCGTGCATCCCCTATTGGATTCCACTGTGCATCCACCTTCATCGCTGTGCATCTGCTGTGGCATACTGCTGATCCATTCCGCTGGTCCGCTTTGCTGAGGCCCCCGTAGAAGTCCTGTGGATTGTGCCATCCACTCTCATCCACTTCCATCCGCTAGGCTTCTGTTCCCCGCATCCGCTTCTCCATCCCGCTCTGTTCCTCTCCCCCGTCCGTTGCTTCTTCCGCGGTGTTTATCCGCTCTGCTTCATTGCAATTTTTTTGCCCCTTTTGAGAGTGAA
>BHFT01029675.1:0-19180 GCA_004320025.1 Laticauda laticaudata
CCGGTTATGCAAATTTTTGCCCCTTCTGAGAGCGGATAACAACAGGTGGAACATTTTGCTCGTCCGTTGTGTGTTTTTTGCATCCGTTGGGCAGTGTGACAGGACCTTAAGTTAATAACACAGTTAAAGCAGTACAGTACTAGCCACCTCAGTCATCCTAACCAACCCATCAGTTCCTCCGTTCCCGAACTTTCTTTAAAATAGCCAAATTTTCAATAACTTTCTAAAACTCAGGAATGAAGAAAATGATCACTTCTTGCTGCACTTCATGGAAAAGCAGAGACAATCTTCTTAGGCAGTCAAATTTGATGTGGAATAAGCAGTTTTATAGGACTGCCACTACATCTCATTACCATATCCAAAATGTATGTTGCCATCAAAAATAGGTTCAGTCATTCTGTCATCATGCTTTAGCTCTGATAATGATTGTTACACTTTATGAGATTCAGGTAACCTGCATCTGTTCCTCAATATGAGAAAGCTTCATAGTTTATTCAGTCTCTTGATTAGTTAAACTAAAATCCTAGTGTTTGACCCATTCGATAGGTCAGTTGTAAAAAGTGAGTATATTAGAGTTCATTAATATTTTTATAAACATGATTTTTTTAAAAAAGGGATAATTTTTTACTTTTTATGATCCTGTAATATTGTAAAGGAAAAAAAATGCAGTTTTATGTTTTCTAGAATTTAATGTTTTGAAATGGATGCATATCATTTTAGCAAAAGACTGCCTATATGGATTATATGCATTTGCAATATTTAGTGAAAATGAGACACTTTAAATGCAACTTTTTTGTTATATTTAAAGCTTGCCAGTAGGGATATTCATATTACACTCTGGATTTTTACAGCTGGTTTTCTTTCTTGCTGTGAGATTAAATTGCTCTAGTCTCTCTTTGCTTATTTTGGAATGTGAAAGCATTGCAGAAACTTGCTGAGGAATATTTTTTACTTAATTCCACAAAGGATATTGTTGGGAGCAGAGGATCCATGACTATCCATTCCTACTGTAATTTTTAAATGAATTGTGTAGAAATCTCATTCTTGCATATAAAATCAACTTTATTCAATTCAGCCCACTAATTAACATTTTATTTAATTTTTCAGGCTAAGCTAATATATTTTTGGAACAAAAAAATTGCAGAGTCTGTTCATATGCCTTGTGGCATGACAAGCCCAGCAGGGCTGAAATCAAGCTGACCTGAAAACTGATGGTGCATTTTCAAGGTTATTGTATGAGTGTTCCAGCACATAACAGCAATTGCTTTGAATGATTCCTCAAAAGAAATGGAAGAGAAAATGAAGCTTGGGTCACTGATCCAAGAAAAAGTCTTGTCCAAGCCAAATAGAAAAAATGGCTGTATATCAAGCAGGAGACCATAATTGTCTTAGAAGTAAAGTAGAGCATGTAGCCAAGATTTGAAACGTATATTTTAAAAAATATATTGTATTTTAATTGTATTGCAATAGTACAACAGAATTGTATTATTTAGATATTTGTTAAGTATATATTCCATTTGCTTAGAACCTGAAAATGGCCTAAATTGTATCCAGAATGTTACAAATGGTCACTTAATCATACCAGTAGTCCACAGTTAACAATCATTACTTCAGTGACCATTCAAACCTCTTACAAATTAATAAGCAGTATGTATGAGCAGTCCTAAAAGTTCCAAGAATCACAGTGCCCCCACAATCACATGATCTCAAAGTTGGACACTCGGCAACCAGCCAAAATTTCTGATCATTGCATCATCCCATTGTCACATGATCACAATTTTCAACCTTCCCTGCTGGCTTCCCACAAACAAAGTCAATGAAGAAGCTAGTAGGAAGATCTCACAGTTAAGTGAGATCCTCATTAAATGACCTGTGTTAATTTGCTTAACAACTGTAACCGGAGATTGCTGGAATGGCTGTCACTAAGTGATACAGTCAGGTGACCTTCTGATTTATGACTCCATTGCTTAGCAACAGAAATTCAAGTCCCAATTACCATTGTGCAACAAGAGCTACCTGTATCTGGAGAGCAACTTGTTCTTCACCTCTACCCTACAGGTTGACTGAAAAGGTACTGAACCTAGTACTTAGTTTTTGGTTCAGATTTCTGTTTGGAACTCATTCTGGTACTTAAAACAGCCATCGTTTAACATTCAAGAGTTTGGTGTAAGATGGATGGCTATATAAACGTTTGAAATTTAATAAGGATTCTGATGAATCTCAATTACACATCTCTGTCACTGGCAAATTAAGCAATGCTATCTTATCCTTGTGCCTGCAGTTAGTGAGGGTCTGAATTGAAAATAACAAGCTTCAACTGAACTCTGGCAAGACTTTGTGGGTCTCGGTTTTGGGATCTGCTGATTCTGGGACTATGCCATCTTTGGTCCGAGATGAGTTTGCACTTTGGTACCAAATGTGTACAACTTGAAGGTCTTCCTGGACTCCTACTCAAAGAACAGATAGGTAGTTGTGGCTAGGAGGGCCTATGCATAGCTTCATGTTTTGTGCCAGAAAACACAAAACATGAAGCTATGCATGTTCCTGAACTTGGGAGCTCTGCTCATGGTCATTAATATACTGCTATCTCCTGGGTAGACTTCTGTAATGAGCTCTACATGGGCCTTTCCTTGAAGAGTATCTGGAAGCTTCAGCTAGTACAGAATGCAGCAGCTTGGGCAATTATTTGTACCCCTAGAGCCCATTACATCTCTGCTCTACGAGCTGCATTGGTTGCCAGTTTGATTCTGGATTCAAGGTGTTGAAGGTGACCTTTAAAGCCCTTCATGGCATGTGGGTGGATTATTTGAAGGGTCACTTTTTCTTAATTACATCTGTTATCAGATCTGGCAGTAGATGTATGCTGTAAGTCCCTCTGTTAAGGAGTTAACACCTGATGGGATCTAGGAGATGAGCCTTTTCTGCTATGACAACTCCCTTCCCCCGTGAAACATCATTCCCCTGAGGGGACATTGGCTCCATCTCCCCAGATCTTCTGGAAGTCCCCTAAAACCTAGTTGTGTCCACAGGCCTGGAGATCACAAGGGAATGGTAATTTGATTAGGTGGCTCCATTGATAATATGATGCTGTCTCTTAGCTTTTTATAATAAGATTAATTTTTTGTGCAGTTTGAATATTTTTAAAATTGTTTTATGATTTTTTGTATGCCACCTAGAGTCATGCTCTATGAGATGGGTGGCCGTACAAATATGATCAATAAATATATAATAAGTATATATATAAGTCTGCCATTTAAAAAAATTAGTACAAATATTCACATACATTTTGTAATGCGCTTTTCTTAACATATACTTTTCTTACACAGGAAAGCATTTTTAAAACTAAAATATGCATTGTTCTATATACTTTTTCCAAATGTATACATTTTTGTACATGTTTTTATTGGAGAATAGCAACTCACATTTCAGAAACATAAATATTTAGAGTACAATTGAATTTCTGTTCCTGTATTTATAAAATTTGGATAAAAATGTAAATCAGAAGAATATTTCCCAACTCCTACTTCAAAGTGCTTTGTCTATGTGAATCTTTGTGTCAAAAACAAGCTTAAAGAGGAGATGTTTGGGGGATAAATACAGGAAGCTATTTGTGCTTCTTAAATATTTTTCATTCTGTTGAATGAAAGTAGCTGTATTATCGTTATTTGTTTTAAAGATGAGGTAATACTGAAACTGAACATTTGGTGCTATAAGTATTACTTATATTACTCCATATCAAATTTAGGTAAAATAATGAAATACCAAATTGCATGCCTGTATCAACAAACTGTGGTCCAATGTTTGAATAAATATTTCTTTGAAGTCCAGGCTTTTAAGCTCCTAGGATCCTCCTAGGATCCTCGTTCCTAGGAGGATCAAATAATTGATTTTCAGAAAAGGAATAGTAAAACTATGCTTATTCAACTTTATTCAAGTCTGTAGCTATCTATGGTCTCAAACTCCCATCAAAATGAATCTTGCATAAGGATAAGCTCACTGGATGGAAAGTTGCAAGACTGAAGTACCCCCACGCAGATGCACAAACATAACTGTCAGAAAATTCTCCAGTGTCATAAATTTAAACAGTTGTTCTGCTTTCAGTGGTCCCCAGTGCAGGATCAGATACAAGATACCTCTGAACCTTTCATGGAACTATCTGCTCATTCAAGGTTGCAGTAAGGAAGAACCATGAGGGAGAACAGGAAGAGCCATCCCAGTCTCAGACATGATAGAGGGCAAGCCAGAAGCATTGCAGCTTCATGAGTTAACTTGCCTTGACTCAGAGCTGCACCCTCCACCCAGTACCTGACTGCGATTGGCAAGCTGTCAGTCCACATACCCCAAAAGCTGCCTTCCCACTATATAACTGAGCAAAATGTCCTCTGGCCACGCCCCAACATTGTTGTGGGCTGCTAAAAATGACTTGTGTGAAGGACATTTGTGCAGCCCACAAAACACATTTGAGGATCCTGATTAATATAAACATGAAATGCTTTCAAACACCCAAAAATATAAAACATGGGTTGTTTTCTTTAGCAATGAGATTGGTGAAACTCAAATGGAATCTGTGCAAAAAAGTAAAGCATTTGACTCCAGAGGCAGTTGCACTTAAGTCCTGACAATAATCAAGAAGTATTAGGATTGTTCTAGGCAGCAGAATATCTTGACCCAGAGATGTTCAGCCAGTCTGCAAAATTGTCCATGACTCAGCCTAATGATTTCTGAGATAAAAGGAAGACATGATAAAATGTAAGTACACTGGTAATTGAAGCAGTGTGCTTCATGGTTTTATATTGAAGATTAAACAGTTGTAACTACAGAGCAATTTGTTGGGGCTTATTATGGAAAGTTACTGATGCATACAGAAGCTGGCGCTTCTTTTTCATAGATTAGCTTTTCCTGACCTGGCAATCTTAAATGCGTTGTGATGACAACTCCCTGAATTCCCATCCAACATATCCACTTGCTAAGAAATCTGGGAGTTGCTGTATTTCTGTGAAACTGTGAAAGGCTGCCATATATATTAGATAAGATTTTTTTTGTCTGTGAAAACAAAAGAAAAGAATGGTGATAGTGACTGGTGATAGTGTAGTGCATTATTATTATTATTATTATTATTATTATTATTATTATTGTTATTGTTGTTGTTGTTATTGTTATTATTGTTATTATTGTTATTATTGTTATTATTATTATTGCTTTTATTCAACTCTGACTTGAATACCTGAAATGAAATGAAATCATGTTAAAACATTGCTTAAGTCTAGGATTCTAACATGGTATCTAAGCCTTACTCTATAACTGGATAGTCCCTTGTTGCTCAGCAAGCCCTCTGCTCATTCTTTATGTATTTGAGTGAATTATTTCTATTTTAAACAACATTTAAAAGGAAGTTGCTTCTTGAAAAGCAAACTATCACTCTTGAGATGGATATGCATTTTTATTTCTAAGATATATCTTTGGCATTTGATTTGATATTCATACAAATCAGTCATCAATAGTCACATAGAAATAAGCTATATTTACTCACTATTTAGCTGTGGTGGCACAGTGGTTAGAATGCAGTGCTACAGGCTATTTCTGCTGGCTGCCGGGCTACCAGCAGTTTCACAGTTCAAATCTCATTAGCTCAAGATTGACTCGGCCTTCCATCCTTCCATGGTTAGTAAACTGAGGTCCAGATTGTTGGGGGCAATATGCTAAAAACCACTTAGGGCTATAAAGCACTGTTAACTGGTATATAAGCCTAAGTACTATTTCTATTTAAAAGAGACAATAAAAACGCTACAAAGAAAATAAAAAATACAGGATCATATCCTCCCTAGCAATTTACACCAGATAAATAGGGATTAAAGAAACAAACAAACATTGAAAACATTACCCTAATCAAGGAACTACCAAAAACAAAACCACCCTCTCATCAATATTGATTGGGAACAAAGAACAAAGGAACAAAGAACAAAGCATTTATAAGGTTGCAGCTTCGAATATTATTATTAAAGTTGCAGCTTAGAATATTTATCCAAGAATCTGGTCAACTAAAATTCAACACTAAATTAATGCCAGATCTGAGTCAATGGAATTCAGGAGGGGTTGGAGTGCTAATAAAAACACAACAACTCTAAGCTAATGATGTACTTACCTCCACCCTCCAGCTCTGCCTGATCTTCTACAACTGACAGCACAAGCTACAGTAAATAAACAGGGAGAAAACTCACTCACCCATTAGCACCGATGATGTCACCCGCACAGATAATGAAACGTCTGCAAGCAAACAACCAAGCTCAGAGAATACCAAAGACTCCACAAAATGTAACTTTATTTCTAAGAATTTTATTCAAATACATAAATTACCTTAAAATAGAAAAACAATAAAAGGTGCTTCATTTGAAAACATGCTTATCTGCCTATGAAAAAATAAAGGTCACTTAGAGTTGAAAATATGCTAGAGACTAAATCCGTGGCAGGGGACAATTTAATTAGTTGGCCTTTGAATACATTGACTTTGTGTAATTTGCCACACCCATCATTGCCAGGAATTTTTTTGAGTCAGCAAATTATACTCATAAAATGTCAGATGTATTCTTCAATACAAAAAGTCTAGGTATGCATTTCTACTTCGTGTTCAGAAGACAGATAACAGTTGTTATTTCAGGTGGAGAAGTAAAAGGCTAGATCAGGGGTTCCCAAACTTGGCAATTTTAAGACTTATGGACTTCAACTCCCAGAGGTCCACAAGTCTTAAAAGTTGCCAAATTTGGTAACCTCTGGGCTAGATAGTGATATTATTCAGAAGACATTGGTTTGGTGTTCTTTGAGGATTTTCCAAGCAATAAAAGGGAAAAAATAGTTTGAAAAATATTGCTATATGTGATTGGAAACTTTAACATATTTCTTTTGCTTAAGGGAACTCTTGAATTCAAATTGGCAATATTTGCTTTCACTTATTTCACTTATACAAATTCACTATTTTGCTTTTGTTTTCTGGAAAAGGTGACTGAATAGATTTTTTTATATGGCTGTTTTTCAAAAAATATGCTAAAAATAGCATACTTTTTTTAAAAAAATATGTCAGATCTCTTTTACAGCTAAGCATGACCGAAATGAATAGAATTCATGCTGTAAATATTAATACAGTGATTTTTCTAATCCTGAAAAATTCTCAAAGCAGCTTCTATTGTATATTGTTGAGGTATTCCCCATTAGGAGAATGAGTGCACTCAGGGAAACATCGTGAGAGTGGTATGGAATAACACACAACCAGCATATAGATGCACTGAATAGTAAAATGTTGGTTTTACTTCTAGTAAACGGTTAAACAAAGTCCAACAAACAATCCAAATCATACACGGTTAAAGCAGGTAGTATTCAATACAGTCAGTACAGGGATAATTCAAAAATGAAGTCCAGTATCATAAACAAAGTTCAGTAAATGGAGTTTGCTAACAGTTGCAAGACTCACAGCAATCCAAGCAGAACAACGTTCAGGCAAAAAGTAAAAGGGAAATGCAAAAAGAGAACAAACCAGGTTTTTGGCTCCATAGTGTGGCCGTTGGAGGAACTTCAACCAATCACAATTACATCATTCTCTTAAAGATACAACAGTATTAAATGACTATCCTGGTTTATATATTACCAATCCAACTGTTGGGTGACTATCATTCCTAACATATATTCTGACATAGTCTCCATCATTTCTGTTTCCCATTATTTACTATTGACATTTTTATGACAATCTATTTTATATTTATATATGTGTGTGTGTATAATATATGTATATATGTATATATATTATATTCACACACACATATATACACTGACTGATTAAATGAATGGTTGATAAACCATGTATCTTGCTTTTTTTATCCTGATATCAGTGAATGTAATATTGTTTTCAGGTGATTAAATGCCATGTTTAATACTTCTTTGAGCTTTACAGCATCTTACCATACTGTTTTTTTTTCTTTATTCATGTGACTTGGGATCATGGCAGGGAACAGATATTAATGCTGTATGAAAGAAAGGAAGAATGGAAATGAAACTAGTATTAAAATAGGAGAAGTACATTATCATACAGAAGGCCAGGTTGCAGTTATTTCAGCATGGGAACTTTCATCAAAGTAGAGAAGCCTACGAAGTCCTAATTTGACTATAGTTTAATGGCTAATTGTAATAATTGAGAAGGAGAGTTGGGCACCTGTTTAGGGAATCTAGGGGTTAACCATTTAGGGAATCTAACTTTTGGCATACATTATTTTTGAGGATATGCATAAATAGTTCACTACTTTAACTTGACTTCCATTCAGTCCAAGCATCAACTTGTCTTATTGTTTTCTAAAAATTGTGATTGATTGATTGATTGATTATATGTGGTCAAATCAGTGTAAAGGCTAGGTCACATCGCCTGACGGATGCAAAACGTATGTAAAAGGACACAGCAGACGGCCAAAAATCCGGGGGTGGCTCCATCCATTCTTATCCACCATTCCTTAATTCAGCACGGTGCTCAAAAGGGGCGCAACAAATCTTGCATCAAACAAAACGGAAAAGATACGGATGGGGGGAGGATGTGATTGCGGACAGTATAAATGGTTATTGCTCCTTAACGGATAGCCTAGCGGATGAAAGTGGATGGAAGTGATGGCACAGTCTGCAGGACTTCACGGGGGCAGCATAGCCGAGAAGCGGATGCGTACGGAAACAGCGCGACGTAGCGGACAGAAGTCGCGATGCAGAGCGGATGCATAGCGGATTGGACGCGCGATCGTAGCGGATGACGCGATGTGTAACAAGACTGACTAGACGGAATGCCGAATGGACGCGGTAGCTTAACTGCGCCATACGGGGGGAGGATGCAATTGCATCACCACACGATATAACAAAGGAGCAGCTCGCACGATGGCCTAAGCATTCAGAGGAAAGACCCTGGCTGAGACACCATCTTCATCACGGACCATGGGGAAGAAGAAGGAAGCCTGTGCCATAATCTGCCACGCGACTGAGGCAAGAGGGATAGAATCCACCATCCCATCCTCCTGGCGCTGAGCCTACTGCTGCTGGGTGCCTTCTGTCTTGCTCTGTGCTTCTCCTGCTCGCTAGGTGATGGCTTCTCCTGCTTGCTGCTACCGGTGGGATCCAGCCCCTAAAAGCCGAAAGACTCCTAAATGATGAACGCCTGCCCAGAGGGAGGAAGAGCAAGGGAAGGATAAGGGAGAGATATGCAGTAACTTCTCCATTGCAACGAGAGCATGAGGAGGAGGTGCTGAGTGGCATGAGGGAGAATGAGTACATGTGGAGGAAGGTGCCACAGGCTGTATAGAGAAACATCCAAGAGCGGAAGCTAGGTGGCTTGTGAGAGCACAGAAGCACAGAGCCTGGAACATACAACTGGCTAGATGTCCTCCCGCGCGTTGTGGAAGCATATGCACACCTGGTATGGAAGCTGCACTGAAGAAGTCTGAGCCAGGCCAGCCGTCAAGCTCACCGACACGTGAGAGCTACGTAATGGCAAAGTAGCAGATTCCTGGAGGGTGAGGTCGCACTCGACCGAGGATAACAGCCTCTCTGTACAATCCCTCACTCTCAAGGCAGACCCTCACAGACATCCCATCCTCTCTTTCTGGCCAGGAGACAGTGACCGTGTACTGCAGGCAGGTGTCCTACAGAGCGCCCCGGACAGAGACCCCTCCCAACGAGCTGCACACCGCTATGCAACCCGAGGAGAGATCGTTGTAGGATTCTGCTCACACACATGGAGGCAAGGTAAAGAAGCAGGCGATCCACTCAGGGACCAACCACCCCCGACCCCCAGCTCTATCCCCACAGGAAGAGCAGGCATGATGAGAAGGCATGACCACAGAAGGGACAGGAGCCACACATGTCCTGCTGTGACGATCAGGCGAACACGGAATCAAGACCAGCATTCTGGCAGATTCCTCTTCTCAGCTGGTACATCTTCGAGATTCCATTCTCAAACCTGCAAGTCCGCTCCGTCATGGTAGCCGTGACCCAGACCCTATTGGACCATGCCCCCGAGCCCCAGTACCATAGGCTGTATGAGGAGAGGATTCACTGGTGCTTTGGCTGCATCCACCCCACAGGCCAGCTGAAACTCGCTCCCACCCTACTCCCAGGTCGCTTCTCACTATCAGGTATATGTCAACTATGCCCTTCAAAGCTTTCAGAGCAGCCGCCTCATCCGATCCCAGGCTAATGGATACCAAGGTAGTTCCAGCTGCACCAAAGTGATAGGGCAGCCTTCCGAGTTCCAGGCAGAGGCAGGTTACTCGCCTCAGACGGCGCACAGTATTTGTGCACCGATGCCACGATGCCACAGACGTCCACATTTGTATGCTCATGACCACCAATTGACACCAACAAGATAGCCTACTGGAATGGCCACCATGACGCCACAGATCCACCTAACGCAACACGATGTTCCTCGCACGCGCACAGATGCCTTCACCTCGCCAGCTGCAACACCTCAGACATCCCACGTATACTCTCTTACTTCTATCCTATAGCCAAGTCCGGCCTCAGAGAGACAGTCTTTCCAATCAGTCTATGCCCTGACATACAGCCAGGTTCTGGATGAAGGGCGTCTCAACCTCACTGGGCTGAGCCAAACTATTTCTGTGAGCCAGCTTCCTGAAACACACCATGCTCATGTTGTCTCTGGGGCCAGGCATCGCCCAATGGCGCCTCAGACCAGCACTCCAGCCACTGCCACCTCCACAATCCCTGGATCCGACTTTACAACCTGAGACACATGGATCATTAGCCTCAGAGTGAACTGAGAGAACAATATTGCACAGAGACATGGAGGTTTTTGTCTACCCGTTGTTTGTACTTTATTTATCTTTGTTGGGACACTCTTGTATTCCTTTGCTTTTTAAATAAAGTTCCTACACTTTACTTAACTGTTATTAAATGAAGGTTATCTTTTGCCTTCACACACTTGGGGTTCATTTCTTTTACTTATAAATGTTTGGTGGAGAACTTTAAGAATATGGTTTAAGATCCTTTGCATTGCTTTGGTGGAGATAGAGCGAGAGGATAACCCTGCTGGGATGGGTATATATTGAGCTGTGGAGGATACCTGATAAGCTTAGTGCGAGCATTATGGTCCACCCTCCCATGGTGCCAACACCTAATGGCCATTTATTATCAATAACAATTTGAATAATTGATCCCAACACATTTAAAATAAACAAAACTCGTCTTATTAATGACCTATTCATCTGTAGGAGACACTCACATACAGATGGCACAAATCTCATCAGTGTGATCAGTTACAGGCTGAAACGAAAGCATGCCATTAAGCATCTACCATCCTGTCTGCCACTCCACTGCATCCAGCTGAGGGAGTTGCATCTTCAGTGTTCTCAGGAGGTTTAGCGCTGCTTATCTTCCCTTCAAACGTGAAGCTCTGAGTTGAGGGCCTGTAACAAATCCACAGTGTCGTATCAGAGTTTTCGCACTGCCTTCCATTCCAGGCTCCAGTTCCCCGATTCTCCCTTTTTGACTAGTTCCACATAGCCTGTCTGCAAGACGGTAGTGGGTGCGCCATTTGAATGTGCAGGATGCAGCAAGCTTTCCACGATCCTCCTACACGGATCTCAGGCGAATGCTCCCTCAATTGTGGTGAGAAAGTAACTATGGAACCATAGTATGGCCAGGATGCATAACGGCGTTCTCCCAACTCCATGCGCCAGCACTTCAGCACATGACAGCCTGTGGTTTGAAGGATCCTCTCTTCACAAGGTGATGGTATCTGGGAACTGTAAAGGCATCAAGAGTAGATAATTCCTGAGGGAAGAAGGCGTATCTCCCACGAATGAAGTAGAGGGCACATCCTTCGTAACTGTCGTTGGGTTCAGGGGTCTGGATCTGGCAGCCCATCCGCCTAGGTTTGCTCCTTTCCACCCCTCCTTGAGATGTAGACCTGAGAGAGATATGTAATGGCCAAAGAGCATCTGAGACATGATGACGCCGTTGCCTCGGAAGCACCTCGATGTACAATGACTTGTAGTCAGCATCGACCATGGCGAAGAAAAACGGATGAGCCTTGAACCATAGCCCTTGTAATATGAGTAGATAAAAGTGGACCCTAGACTTGGCATGGATTGCTTTTGCAGGCCACGTGTTGCTTACACAATCTATGGTCTTCCAAGCGGTGGGAGGGGAGTTACCACCGTCTGAATACCAACGTTCTGCAACTATGCCTCCAGCCTTCAGTCGTGAGGGTGGGAACAAAAATGCGCGCGGGACGAGTCTCCTCCACGTACAAACTTCGATGTATTGGAGGGCCTAGCAACCAACTTCTCTGACACCACAATGAAGCTGACTGGTGTTCGTGTGGCAACTAACTCCAGCATACTGCTTATGTCTGGTGTATGTGGTCGGCGTAGGAGGCCAGCGTGGCCATGAGTCAGTGCACCAATTCAGATCCAGGGATCCAGGTGGCCAGAAGTATGGTAGGTACAGACTTGAATCCAATCTGGGTCCAGATGCTCCACAACTTCATTGCAAACATGGCTGTGGTGGGCAAAAATTCCCCCTCATATTGAAATTCTTGGAGAGGACACCGAAGGTCTATTTGTTATCCTATTATCAGCTGTCAACCATCAAGCTTGTCATTACAGTCCAAACTCCGCTCTTCTTCCCGATACCTATCGTCGATACCCAGACACACTTCATTGGCCGCCTCTTTTTCTCTTCCTATAGAAAAGGTGAACAGAGCCTGACACGATGGGCTTGGTTCTGGTGTTGAATGATTGGGCTACTTAAAAGGAGTGTGGGATGAATCCATGGTGGAAGAAGAATGGTATTGCTGTATGAAGAGCAAGAGTCAAGGCTGAAGAGTCTGCACAGCCAGGCCTGCTGACTGAGAAGTTCGCAGACTGACCAGGTGAATTTCTCTCTCCCCCTTTTTATATGAAATATTATTCTGGTTTTTCCACTCGGTGTCTCTTTCCACAGTATTTTTATCTCTCAGTACATCCTCCAGACATCCTAAATAGATGCCGAGAAATGCCCCTATACGAACGTTTTCCGTTTTAACCTGCTTTAATCTCGCGAGCCTGCCATCTCCTTGCCTTCCCTCTCTTCTCCGTCATGGCTACCCACGCTGTGTGTCCTGCTCCACGCGTTTCCTGTCTCCTAGGTTCTTTTATTTCTGCCTGTGGGCGGATGCAAGTTGGCTGGATCGTCAGCAAGACTCACTAGGCGATATCGGATTACGTCCTGATGACAACGGCGTACTAATCACCGATGTTCCCCGTATGCGTACGCGGATGTAGAAGGACGCGTTGGCTACTCTCATCTGCTCACAAGTTTTGTGCAGCTCAAACTTTTTGAGCGGATGAAAGTCAACAGTAGAACGGATGCTTGGTACGGAGTAGAGAGTTATGAAAAACGTATGCAGTGAGTACAACAACGCGGATGCATCGCATTTTCCAACGGATGGCAAGCTTTTTTGTCCATTTTACATCCTTTTTGCATCCGTTGGTGCAGTGTGACATGGGCTTAAGATTTTATAACCACATAGATTGATTTTCTTCAGGACAGCCTACCCTCAACCTGATCTTTCAGATCTTCCAGTCATATGACTATTGCTGCTTTAATAGAATCCATCTAGTTCCCTGCTTGTCATCCTATCTGAAAGTTGTAGGATTATGAAAACATATTTATGTTTCATCAAAATAGGGCTTTCAAAATTAATGAACAAATGTGATGCCTTTCATCTGATCATTAACAGAATTATAAAATTTCAACAGTACAAGGAACTGTAAGCTATTTTTATTGTATAATCTTAAACCTTGGGGAGAATTAAAAAATCTTACTGTGTTCGTGGAACTTTTTCTTAAATTAGCTTAGAACTCTGCTTTTAATTTTGAAATCCAATATGTTCTTACCTGGGAGTAAATCCCTCTAAAAACAAGTGGGGATATTTCCAAATAAATTGAGCAATGCCACTTTAAACCTTGGAACTGATGTGACTGTAGGGTTAAGGAATGTTATTTATACTGGATAGGATAGTAAATTTCTTCAACCTCAGATTGTGTGTTTTAAAACAAGATGTTGGATATGGTATTAGGATAGCTACTTTGTTAAAGAAGAAAACTAAAATAAAGCTCTTTGAACTTAGATTTCATTAGATTAATTTATCACATAATTCATAGAAACAAATTGTACTGCATAAAGTTTCCTTTGTATGATGCAGCCTATATTTATTGAATCTTTTGATTGATTTTGGCTGCAGAGTCCAGCAGAGGGTGCTCAATGGCACAAAATAGTGTAAAGTTCTGTTACTAAAGGGAAGTGTGAATTAACAAGTGCTTAGATTTAATAGTACATTTGCTGGAATATGGCATCGCTGCCATTTAAAAAGAAGTGAACTTGATATTAGATTAGGTGTTGAAAGAGACATAATGGTAATAAATTGGGTGATGGCATATTTAGGATTAATAAATTCTCAAATATAGTTCTACCAGCATTTGCTTTGTTCTATTTGGGTTTTCTTCTACAATTTAATTTTTTTGGAGTTGTGCCTATTCTTTTTTATAGAAAGTAAGTTTTATTCATGGATTTTAGGGTTTAAAAGATGATTTTATTTCTTTTGTGTAAGTCTGTTCACATCTAATAGTATTTACAATTAAAACAGATTTTTATATTTCAGATAAGGTATCATAATGTCATAAAGAACCTGATTCATTGATTAAAAAAATGGCAAAGTGTGATAAATACTGTTCTTCTAGTAATGTACATATATATAATATAAAGCTGCTTCTGTCAAACAGCTGTTAGATTAACTGCTTTCTGTGCCTATTGTTTATGAGAGACAAAATATAAGCCTTAGTGCTGAAATCTACAAATAGAAAGAAAATTAAAAAAAAACATTTTCAGTCACATACTCAAAAGTTTCTATTTCAAATAAATGACAATGTTATTTTAAATTCATTGGCTGAATTTGAATAGGTCAAACAAAATAAATACATATGATTTCAAATGCTGATTGCTAATCAACCTCTGTGAAAACAAATATGGTCTCTAAGGTTTGTGAAAATAGCATTTAATTAAAAACCAAAAGCCAATGTTTGGCATATATAAAGGATCAGAACATGAAGAACTAATTCTTCTAAGGGCATTCATTCACTGCTCCCTTTCATCACTATATAAGCTACCTGGTTCCTTGAATAGAATAACAGTAAGTCTTGGCATTTAGTTGAGAATTCACTTTTTAAATGGATTGATCTGACTATCCATATTATGCCATAAATCCAAAGATTTGAGCTTTTTCATATAATATTTGATTTCAATAATATCTTTTTAATGTTTTATTTGTTCAGGAGAGTCAAACTTGCATCATCATGGTGTCACATGACAAATCAGGATCCCCCCCCTCTTTGCTAAACTGGGCAGGGCCAGCACATGATGCATCCAGCCCGCAGCCTATGAATTTGACACCCCTGGTTTATATCATTATTGGGGTAGTTCAAGCCCAAAGTGAATATAATAACTGGGCACCAGCAGGGATTGGTTCTACGCAGAAAGATTATTCCATGGAGGGGGCTTGGTTTTGCATGCTGCCTGCATCCTATGGATGGGTCTTCACTTGTTTGCATGGTCTGGTTGCTGGCATGTTGCAGACTGGTGCTGATCCCGAGACTAGGGGTTGTGGACCCCTGCTCTTGAGTATTAAATAAATTCTTGATCAACTGTCCATATTCAATAATTATCCATCTTTGTAGTTTTATATTTTTAGTTTCTTCTTTTATAACACTCAGAATATATTTTAAAAAAATCTGCTCACCCTATATGTCTGATATGTGCTTCCTCAATCTTGAGTCCTCCACCAGAACCTGGAGTTTGAGAGCTTTGCACAGTTTTTTTAGCTATTCCTAGCACTGCACTCTTCTGGACACAGTTCTGATATTCTTGGAATCTATTGGAAACTGAAGGAAACTACAGCCACCTGTCTCCACCCCCATCTCAAACATATCAACAATAGCCAAAGCTCCCACAACTGACCCCAAGCCATCGGGTTCACAACTTCTGGTGATCACAGAAAAAGAAGTGCAAGATGTATTTCACAGACAAAAGCCAGGAAAAGCACCAAGCCCAGACAAGATAACTCCTTGCTTAAAAGTCTGTGGTGACCAATTGGCCCCCATCTTCACCCGAATCTTCAATAAATCACTAGAGATGTGTTATGTTCCTTCTTGCTTCAAATGCTGTACTATCATCCCACTGCCAAAGAAGCCCTCCATCGGGGAACTGAATGACTACAGACCAGTTGCTCTAACATCTGTAGTTATGAAAACCTTTGAAAGGCTAATGCTGTCCCACCTGAAAATCATCATGGATCCACCGTTAGATACCAGGCAGTTTGCATACTGAGCAAATAGATCAACAGATGATGCTATTAATATGGCTCTGCACTATATCCTACAACACCTTGAATCTCCCAATACCTACGCAAGGATCCTCTTTGTAGACTTTAGTTCAGCATTCAATACCATCATTCCAGACATTCTTTTAACTAAACTAAACCAGCTAGCATCATCTGAACACATTTGTAAGTGGATCATAAGCTTCCTAACAGACAGGAAGCAGAAGAAGAAGCTAGATATAATCACATCTGATACCTATATAATTAGCACAGGGCCCCTCCAAGGCTGTGTGCTTTCTCCACTTCTCTTCTTCCTATATACCAATGACTGCATCTCAAATGATCCCTGTATGGTCACCCTCCAGGTGCCACACCTTTTGGCCCTTTATCAATAACAATGTAATCATTGATCCACACATTTCAACATAAGAACAACAACTCTTATTAAAATGCCTGTGTCATTGTTAGGGCCCACTCAAACATACATGGCACAATTCATCAGTGTGATGAGACAGGCCTGAGAGAAGCAATCATTAAGCATCTACCATTTCCTGTCTTGCACTCCACTGCTCCAGCTGGGGAGTTGCACCAGTTTTCAGAAGGTTTTCACTGCTTCTTCCTTCATTGTGAAACTCTGGTTGGGGCCTTGCACATCCAAAGTGTCATCAGGTTTTCGCCCTTGCCTCCATTCATCCAGGCTCCGATGTCCCCTGTTGCCTTGTTGAAGAGGTCCACGAGCTGTTTTGCAACACTGGGTAGCGGTGCCAGCATGAGATTGTGGCAGGATGCAGCACAGCTTCCAGATCTTCCTCACGTCTCTGGGTGAATGCCTGCATCGGTTGGTGAGAAGTACTGGAACCTGTGGCCAGGATGCCAAAAGGCGTGCGCCCCACCCTGCCTTGCCCTGGACAGCCTGTAGCTGAAGATCCCTCTCTTTTCATGGGTGAGGCGTCTGGAAGTAGGGCTTCATGAGGTAGGTTCTGAGGGAGAAGGGCGTCATCCCCATTGATGAAGTAGGGGCACATCTTGTGTGCTCGTTGGGCAGGGGTTCTGGATCTGGGAAGCCATGATGAGGTTGCATTCCAGCCGCCTCCTTGAGTGTGACCTGCGGCGTGTATACCTGGTTCATCTGAAGATGACCCGTTGCCTGAAGCCATCGATGACATGAACTTGTAAGTCCAGCATCGACCCATATGGCAAAGAGGATTGATGCGAGAAGCCGCTTGTTAGTTGTTGAATAAGTGAACCTGACTTGGCTGGAGCTTTCAGGCCATGTGCCTTCCCATCTATGGCTCCAACGGTGTGGGGGGAAGTTCCACTTCTGATACCACTGCTCTGCAACTTTCTTCCATCCTTCTTCATGGACGGGCACTGATGACTCCGTCAGGTAATTCTTTGATTGATGGCCTGCACCGCTTCTCTGACCACAATGCTGATGGTGTTGTTGGCCCAACCCTCCAGCCGTACTGCATGCTCTGTAATGTGTCTCTGAGGCCAGGTGGCCACAGAGTCAGTGCCACCTTCAGAGCCCAGGGTCAGGCGTGGAGCTGGAAGTTGGTGCTCTGCTTTGGTCACCTGGGTCTCAGTCCTCTCCACAACTTGTCAACATGGCTTGGCGGCAATCCTCATGAAGTTCTGGATGCACACGAGGGTCTTTGTTCCTCAGCTCCACCATCAGGCTGTTATAAAGTCCCATACTCATGCTCTTTCTGGCGATTCCCTCTTCAGACCCAGACACTGTTTGGACGCCTCCTTTTCTTCGGCGTAGAACACGGTGAAAGAGCCTGTAAGATGGCTTCGCATTGTAGTTAGAACGATGGGTGGCTCCAAAAGGAGTGTGTGATGATCATGGTAGGAGATGACTGATGCTGTGGAATGAGCAAGACCAGATGAAAGGCTGAACGAGGTCTGCAACAGCAGGGCTGCTGGATTGGAAATGAGATCCCCAGTGATGTTCCTCCCCCTTTTTATATGGAAATATAGGTTTTCCGCTAGGTGTCTTTTGATTCCTCGTCGACATCTGCAGACATCTCTAAATACTGAGATATGTCCCCTAATGACGTTTTTTTCCGTTCTTAATGCTTGTGTTATGCGAGCTGCATCCTCTTCGATTCTTTCTCCATTCCATGCTACCTAATGCTACTGTCCGTTCTCCGCGTCGCATTTCGCTTCCTCCCTGTATCCGTTTTCCGCTGGAGCGGATGCACAGTTGCGCGGATGCGTAGCGATCCTAGCCGGATATAGCGGATGCGTAACTGGATGACAACGGATATAGAACGGATGTTCCCCGTAATCCGTAGCAGATGTCTAACGGACGTGTTGGATACATTTTCCGCTCAAAAGTTTTGTGTGCAGCTCAAAAACTTTTTGAGCGGAATGAAATGTCAGTAGACGGATGCTGGACGGATAGAGGAAGGATAGAAAAAATGGATGCAGTGAGTACAGACGGAAGCATCACATTAACCAACGGATGCAAGTGTTTTTACTCACGGTTTACAGCCTCTTTGCATCTCGTTTGGTGGTGTGACAGGGGGCTTTGGTTCTACAATATAATAGCAGCTTAGAAACAGTATTGTAAGAGGTATGCAGTATGGGAGAGCTACTCCTTAAAGTCTACCGCACACATTTCTACGATAGTTTTGAATTGTCTTCAGTTCCAAATTGGTTCCGGTCACACAACAACATCAATTGTACAGGCTCCCGTCTGTAAAATTGCAGATTCATCATTGATCTCGAATGGAGACACATTCACGTTTGTGTCATCTTGCAATGTCAGTATTTTAACTG
>BHFT01029679.1:0-50875 GCA_004320025.1 Laticauda laticaudata
TCCTTGCCTCCATTCACCAGGCTCCATGTCCCCATTGCCTTGTTGACGTTCCACAAGCCTGTTCTGCAACACTGGGTAGCGGGTGTGCATGATATTGTGCAGGATGTAGCAAGCTTCCATGATGCTCCTCACAGTCCCTGGGTGATGCTGCATGGTGGTGAGAAGTACCTGGAACCTGTTGGCCAGGATGCCAAAGGTGTTCTCCACCACCTGTCTTGCCCTGGACAGCCTGTAATTGAAGATCATCTCTTCATGGGTGAGGTATCTTGAAGTGTACAGCTTCATGAGGTAGGTTCTGAGGAGAAGGCGTCATCCCCCACGATGAAGTAGGGCACATCTTGTGTGTAGGGTAGGGGTTCTGGATCTGGAAAACCCATGATGAGGTTGTGTTCCAGCCCTCCTTGAGGTCACTGTGTGTTGTATACCTGGTATCTGAAGCTGACCCTTGCTGAAGCATCGATGTACATGAACTTGTAGTCAGCATCAACCATGGCAAAGAGGATGATACTGAAGAAGCCCTTGTAGTTGTAATAAGAAGACCCTGAGTTTGGCTGGAGCTTTGCAGGCCACGTGCTTCCCATCTGTGGCTCCAATGGTTTGGGGAAAGTCCACCTCTGATACCACTGTTCTGCAACTTTTCTCCAGCCTTCTTCAGTGGTGGGACACTGGAGGAGCTCCCCACGTATTCTTCGATGATGGCCTGCACCACTTCTCTGACCACTTTGCTGATGGTGTTGTGTGGCACCCTATAGGCATACTGCATGTTTCTGTATGTGGTTCCAGAGCACGGTGGCACAGAGTCAGTGCCACCTTCAGTCCAGGGTCCAGACTGGGATGGAAGTGGTGCTCGGCTTGGTCAACCTGGGTCTCAGACGCTCTACAATTTCATCAAACATTGGCTGGTGGCAACCTCATGAAGTGCTGGAATGCATGAGGGTCTTCATTCCTCAGCTCCACCATCAGCTTGTCATACAGTCCAAACTCCACTCTTCTCCCGATACATCGTCGGACCCACACAGCTCTTGAACATTCCTTCTTCTCCTTGCATAAAAAAGGTGAAACAGTCTTAACAGGGCTTGGTTCTGGTTTTGAATGATGGTGGCTACCAAAAGGAGTGTGCGATGATCCATGGGTGGAGATCAATAGATGGTGTGGAAGAGCAAGATGAAGGCTGAAGAGGTCTGCACACCACTGCTGCTGGACCTGATATTGAGATCCAGGTGATTTCCTCCCCCTTTTTATAGGAAATATCGGTTGTCCGCTAGGGTCCTTCCACATACTCTAGGCATCCTCCAGACATCCTAAATATCTGAGATACATCCATATACAAACGTTTTGTCAGTTTTAATGCTTTATATATGAGATGCATCCGCTTTCATCCTTTCTATTTCTGTGCTACTAACGCTGTGTGACGTTCCGTGTACCTTTCGCTCCCTCTTTCCATTTTCAGCTGCAGCGGATGTGAGTTGCGAGGATGTCTAGAGGATGCCGAGAGGATACAGCAGACATTTAATGGATGACAACGGACATAGAACGTTTGTTGCCCATATGTTTCCCGGTTGTACATCATACGTGGAAGAAAGTTCATCCGCTCAAAAAGTTTTGTACAGCTCAAAACTTCTTGCGCAGATGAAATCTCAGTGGATGGATGCTTGACGGATATAGCGTATGAAACATGTATGCAGTGAGTACACAATGGATGCATTGTGTTTTTCAACAGATGGCAAGCTCTTTTGTCCATTTTATATCCTCTTTGCATCCATTGGTGCAGTGGGACATGGGCTTTAGTTTTAGCCAGCTTTCCTTTTTCTAATTGTTCCTGGCCTTTCCCCTTTATTCCTCTTTTTTCCTCTAATATTACATTTATTTCCATCTGCCAGTCCCTCATCTTTCCTCTCCTCCTTTCCTTTTCTCTTTTTTGAAATTTCTTCTTGTACAGCTTCTTCTTATTTTGCATACTCTTGGGAATTTTTTCTCTTTTATTTATTATCTCTTTCCTCAATGTCTTAGTTTTAGTTCCTTTTGTGTCTTTTTGCAATGTCTCTGAATCTTCATGTCTATCTTGGCTGTTTTTCTCTACCTTTGTTCTGCTATAAATTGCATTACTTTTTTCTGCCAGTATGTCCAATAAACCCCTTCTTTCTTTTATTATTTCTTTCACATTTTGCAGTTCCAGCTTAAATTCTTTGCTTGCTTCTTCCATTTTTAATAATTATATTATTCTTTTTTTATTAAAGTTAATTGTAATCCTTGCTAAAACACTCCATTTATATTTCTTTTTCTTGTTGGTCCTTCTGTTCCTTTTGCTCAGTCAACCCCCAACAGTCCCAAGATATTGCCTTCCTATGTCCTCTTGCTGCAATCTCCCCCTTTTTCTTTTAAGCTTCCAGGGTTCTTAAAGTCTTTTATTTCATGTATTTTCTCATTCACACATTTAACAGACCAGTAATTTTCCATAAAGTCATCCAGGAAAAAAATGCTTGTACCATTAGGTGGTGCTCTATATCGCTTCCACTTTTCAAAGTTCTTTTTTTCAATTATATTAATGTTAATTTTCTTTTTAAGTATAATCTCTTCCAAACAAGTTCAGCAATTTATCCAATGCCTAATTAATGCCAGATTCTGTATATTATTCCCAATTCCGTCCTTAATTTATTACAGCTCTTTTATAGTCCAGATTTTTATTTACCTTATGTTGTCTTGTTTTCTATTCACCGCTGTTGTACTCTCAAGTGAGGAATCTTTCTTTCTGCTTTTTGGGGTTTTTAAAACAAAAGGTTCAGCTTCTCTTTTTTGGATATATTCTGCTCACCACTTCACCTCTCCAGCACACACTTAGGTCCTGGTAGCTTCCTGTCTTCAGGGCAGCCATTAAAACTGCCACTTCTCCCTATCTTCCAGAGGAGTATACCAAGCCAGGGAGGGGAGATGTAGCTCTGCTCAACTGGCAGCCTCCACCTCTTCCCCCACGCCTCTGAAGTGGGTCTGATTGTTCAGTTCCGTAGGGACCCCTCCAACAGGGTAAGCATGGATCAAAGCCATGCACGTTCACGGTCTCCATTCGTTCTCAATGGAAGTGCCACCGGAAGTGCATGTTTTGTGACATCACCATGCAAACATATTTATGTACTTGTATCTGACATTAAGATACAGCCACAAAAGGGCAGGATTTGCACTGGAATGTTCTGCAACCCATCATCATAGTTCATAAAGTACACAAGGCTTGGAGCACATTCACTGCTGCACCTGCCTTTACAAGTATATAACTGTAAGCACATCTTCTGTCTCTTTATGGATTTTATCTTCTTTTTAATAAAGCAATTTATCTAGATACAGATAGACCTCAATTTTCAACCATTTGTTTAGCAGATCATTCAAAATCACAATGGCACAGGGAAAAAAGACTTACCATCAGTGTTCACACAATCATCTCAGCATTCCTATGGTCATGTGATCAAAATTTAGACAGTTACCAATTAGCATGCCTAAGTAGAAAACAATTACATTCATTCCTGCACTTCAGATTTGATGGCCTTCAATGAAAATAGGAAAGCCTGGAAGTGCGGAGTATTACACCAGAATCCAACAAGTGAGGCAAATAGGAGGTAACTTTTCTATTTGTCTTTCACAGCAAACAATTTTCAGAGGTAAATTGCTTTTTGAATGTGGTTAAACTTCTAACAATTCATAAAAATGATGTCTTCTTCATTACATCCCCGTGAAAAATTCTATCTTAGAGCATTAATTTTGTCTAAAGAAGCCAATAGGGCAAAACTTCGAGGGAGGATGGAAATGTAAAATAATTGTAGACTCCATCTTGATCCAAAAGGTTTGCCTTGAAGCCTTTTCTGATCTTCTGTAACATCACACCATCATTCCATCCTTCCTGGAGGGCATCGGAGTCCCTTCTGTGAACAAAATGCTGGCATTTTCCCTTTGAACTGAACCAAACATTATTTTTTGAGTCAAATATTTGTCATGCTCTTTTTTTCAACAGCTTGCTTTTGTGTGACATGTATTTTTTTCCCTCAAAGGCATGAAACATTGTAAGAAAAAGAGAAAGGAGGGAGGGGGAAGAGATGGCAGAGAGAGAGAGAGAGAAAGAGAGAGAGAGAGGGAGAGAGAGAGAGAGAGAGAGAGAGAGAGAGAGAGAGAGAGAGAGAGAGAGAGAGACCAATTCTCCTGAGTTGAATTTCTTAATATTCATGAAAGAATGTATGAGATACTATTTCTTTTGAAGCAGAGAAAGCTTATGTATACCAGGGGAAAGTCTCAAACAAAGAGAAAAACTCAATAATGGAGATATACCTTGTGTGCATTTGTATGTGTGCTTGTGTATGTATGTGAGTGTGTTTGCGTGTGCGTGAATGCACACATGCTTTTGAAATGAAGGGCAGGGGTAAGATGAAAAGTATGAAAGAGACAAGGGCAAAGAGAAAGATGATAAAACATGTAAAATTAAACTAGGTGAGATAAAAATCTATGTTTTATGTAGGTTCTCTTTAAAGAAAGAACCGAAGAAGAGAACTTCTTTGGAATAAGTCCCACCTGAATTATAATTTGTTATTTGACAGGAATAACTGAATTAATATACTTTTTTTAAAAAAAAATCAAAGTAGTTAGAATGGAATGTCCCATGTTAAATCCCAATTTCAGATTTCCATAAACATGCAAAATTCAGTTATTGAGTTAAACAGATGAAAAATACTGGAGAAATGGATGGATGAATTCACATCAATGGAGCATGTAGATAATCTATGGATGATACTCTGAGGAACATTCTGCCTCTTCCACCTCTCCAAAGTCTTGAAAGGCTCAGATTTCATAGTGCAGTGGTACTTCAGGACTTATCCTTAATTGGCTCTGGTAGTTGTAATGAGTATTAAAAAGGATGCGTACTAAGCAAATGATGTAATTTACAATATGACCTTTTGTTTAGGCTGGGAACGATTCCTATCTGATCTTTTTCCTTATGTCAGCAGCCCCATCATGGCCGATTTCCTATCCACCCTATGCAGCTATCCCACATTTCCTTTTGCAACACATTGAATACTAAATAAATGATGAGTACTGGGGCAATATTTTCATGTTGAAATGCCTCAAGTACCTAATTTGATGAGTTTTGAAGCAATCAAGTGCCAAGATACCACTGTATTTAAAAGAGAACAATCATTGCTTAAATATAAAGTCTTGAAAATTTCCAAGCCTGAGGACCAAGTCCATGAAGTTGTCATGCTCCCATTGGAGCCTGAATCTGTGGAGGAGGATGAACCAGAGCTGGAGTCAATGGAAATTGACACGGGGTGGGGAGGAGCAGGATGAAGAAGCCCAAGATTGGGATAACTTGCTAGCAGGGAGGAATGGGGGCAGCATGAGCTCTCAGGCAAGCAGTGGAAATAAGGAGTGATGGATCTCAGGCAATGAGCAAGGACCACCCCTTCCTAATTCCCAAGCACAGAGAGAGGAGAGAAGGCGGGAACAGCACAGGCTGACCCAACAGTTCAGGTGGAGAGCACCCTGCCCTCTTCACAAGGCACATCTGGAGACTGAGATTTAAGGAGATGCTGTGGGGAGTGGTATTTGTCAGTGACAAATGCTGAATTAATTGAGTTTTGTGTGCTATTGCAGATGTCTGCTTTTGCAGGACTGTTTGCCTTCTCCCTTGCTTCACAGACTCAGTGCCTTGTTCCTTGCTTCATGGTTTCATTTCACACTCCTTTGCTTTGCTGGACTACTCACAGCCAGAGAGTGCTCTCTGTGTGTGTGAACGCTTTGCTCTGGGGCTTGTCATGAACATGGGAGCATTTGGGGGATAATTGGAACATTAAAGAGGAATTTGAATTCTCAGCTGGCTATGTGTGCTTTTTCCCAGGTCATTACAGAAGTATGGTGTCATGCCCTGGTAGAGTCGGACTCTGAGGGAGAGGAAGAACAGCTGACAGGGAGTAGAGGTGTGGCTTCGGAAGTTGTGGAGGAGGCTGGGGAAGGGCAGAGGCCAGCTGAGCAGTCAAAGGAAGAACCAGGCTCATCCCCTCTGCATCCTAGGACATGCAGGGAAGAATGGAGAAGGAAACAACTTGGCTTATGAGAGAGGAAGCGGCCATGATCCCCGTCATTGGTTACAGCTGGAGAGACTAGTATATAAGAGAGATGATTACAACACAGCATTGCCAGAAGCAAAATGTGTTTTATTTTGGCCTGAAGTCATCTTGGTTGGCGTCCTTCCAACAGACTGTGCTTATTATCTCCTTAAATTTGGTATTTACTTATCCTGGTCCATTGTGGAAATTTCATCATTGTAGTTTGTTTGGTTTTTTATTTCACTTCTATCTGCTCATTAAGTTCAGACTGTATTGCTTTCTTTTGAAGACTATTTTTGAGTATGTTTTATCTCCAACTGAGAATTATTGAACAGTGAGGCCGAGTTGGAGGCATTAAAGGACATTTATTTACATTTTGGATTTTGTTATGTTTGTGTTACACTCTTGGTCATCACATATTGTTAGGTTGAGGTCTACAAAATGATCTACAAAATATACAAATATCTTCTGGCTTGCTCCCATGTCCTCAGATATTGATTAAATTGAGACTTTACTTCAAAAGGGATTTTTTTAAATCAAACCTGCTGCCCACACTTATGTGTGCACCCATTTGAAAAAATGTTCCTCCTATTTCAGCTTGAATGGCAGGGCGCACAGATATCTTAGAGCATTTTAGGGTTCGAGTATTCCAAGAAGAATTTGTTTATTTCCTATAACTGTAAACCATATAAAGTGTTTGTGCTATGTATTTTCTGGTCAAGGCTGAAAAGTAAAAGATCATTAAAAAAATGTTTTCAAATTAGTTGTCCATAGTACATTTGGCAGACACAGAAGAGACTCCTTAAAAATATGTGCTACTTTTTTTGCAAATAAGCGTACCATGCATGTGCGTACATGCACACACACACACACAAAATAAAAAATCAAGAGCTGATTTTATTTTACTATCACATAAATGGATGGTGTCCACCACTGCATCAAAACTATAATGTAAATTCTCATGAAAGGCTTTTGATAAAGGCCTAAGTTGGTAAGTGGATGGGTGGGGGGGAGGCAAGATTGCTTTAAAGGTCATAAACTTCATTGCAACTTCCCCCACTCCGTGCATAAGAGTTTTACAGGTTTTCACGAACTCTCAGCGGCTGAGACTTGTTGCCAAAGCTGCCCTCAGCTTCTCGAACATTGCCACTGGCATGATTTGATTACTGAAGGCCTGCTTTATATCACACATGGATTCTGCTTGCACACCAGAGCCTGCCAGATGAAATGAAAGCCATCTGGAACTCTGGTTAGTATTTTGTGATATGGGTTAGAACACGCTCAAAGTACATCTGCACTCTCTGTCTCTATTCACCTCTGCCTATCTCTGCATGCGTAATCCCATACATAGTTCTGAATTCTCCAAGGGCGGTTTTTTCATTCTGGATCTCTCTCTCATTTTTTTTATCCTTTCAGCTGGAACTTTTGGTTTTTTTTGAAATGGTTTCTCTTTTTTAAAAACCAGAGGAGAGGAGAACATCATACTGTTGTCAAGATCATTGGTGCTGCTGGTTTTGGCCCATAGTTGCCAGGTTAGAGATGGATAACCTTCTAAATAGGGTAGAGAGAAAAACTGGAATCTCCTCTATTGAGGAACTGATTTTTATTCATGGTGGTTTTCATCATGTCTGAGGTCTCCTGTGAGAAGCCCAAGGCTATCATAGGACAGTAAGTGCCCTTCACTGCTGAGGTTGCTGTTTGCTATTCTGTTAAATACATAGCTCTTCCAGGCGCTGTTTACTGTTTAAATACGCCTTTTTTTTTTTTTTACTCTTGGCTCAAATCCTCATGTTTACTTTCAGATTAGACAGCCTATAAAGAGAAAATGCCTTTTCTCTGAGCCCCCTTGGTACAGCTGGCTGATGAAGGAACAGAAGCAATGAGCATTTCTTGTTTGCTTACTGAAGGGAAAAAGTCAAGGAGAATAGAAATCATTTCAGAATCTCCAAGCTTTTTCTATTTCTGTACTGTTTTTGCAGGACTGGCTCTAGGTCACTGGAGCATTTGGCAAAGAGCCTTGTGATGGCACCTTTCCTATATTAGTAGCTTATCTCCCATCAGATTTAATTCGCAGCAAGAGTAGATAACAATGGCAACCATAATCCAAATAGCAATAAGCCATGAGCTGCCATTTTTTATTTTTCACAGCACCTTTGAATAGTATTATTCCAGAGAATTTGAGGGGCTGGCACAAAGACTTATTTCCTAAAGCACCAGAAGGCAAGACAAGAAAAAAATGGATGGAAACTAATCAAAGAGAGAAGCAATTAAGGAAAAAATTCCTAATAGGGAGAACAATTAACTAGTGGAAAAGCTTGCCTTTAGAAATTGTGGGTGCTTCATCAATAGAGGTTTTTAAGAAGAGACTGGACAGCCACTTGTCTGAAATGGTATAGGACAGAGGTGTCAAATTCATGGTGTCATGGCATTGTCACATGACATATCAGGACTTTTTTCACTAAACCCTTCATTAAACTGGGCATGGCTGTGGCCAGCATGATGCATCTGGCCCATGGGCCAGGAATTTGACAACCCTAGTACAGGGTCTCCTGCCTGAATAGAGGTTTAGTCTCCAAGGACTCCAAGGACCCTTTCAGCTCTACTCTGATTGTAATTGTAAATTTTGGAACTTCAAATGGTTCTCAAAATCTGGTGTTGGCTGAAAAGTCAATGGTAGGTCCATTTAGGTCCTTTACCCTATAAATGATTTCAACACTCACAGAAAGGTTGACAAATGTTTGAAAACATTAATGTAATGGCCTTACTGAGAAAAGCAGAACAGCCATTTTTTTTTTTAAAGACAAGAATAGAAAATTGTTTGCCCAGCAGTCTGTTTTCCTATAATAGTAGATTGGGAACAATAGGTGAATCTAAATGTAGTGGTGTTTCTTTTTCCTTTTTCCTCAGCTTTTTTTCATCGCGGTTATCATATGAAAGGACAAAATAATGCAAACAGTCAGCCAGTATGGCCACACGCACACATACACACATGCACACACTACAAATTGTAAAATTTAGCTTCTCAGTTCTCTATGAGCTTGGATGTTTTCTTGCAGATATTTCACTACCACCTTGCTAGCACTGATGATGTCACCTACTTTGGGTAATGAAACTTCTGCCAAAAAACAACCAAGCTCAGTGAACACCAAGGAAGCATCATTTCAACACTGAATACAAATATTTTCCTTTATTGTTATCCAAAGGATTATCATGCTAAATTAGAAGGACATAGTCCATTGCCCAAAGAAGAGCCCAATAATAACAAGGAAGTGTGGTTTAATCAAAGGGTCTTTGATTTTTATGTATGTCTGATAATCCTGAAGTCACTGGGGATATAAAGGTCATAAAAGTATTGATGCCTTTGATCTTTGATATTGGAGAAATCTCCTGAGAACACCAGGGACAGCCAAGAAAAGAAATCAAAAGATCATCGAATAAATCAGCTCTGAATTCTCACCTGATGCTCCAATTATCATACTTCTAACACATTGTAGGTAGTCCTTGACTTATGATTACAGTTGAACCCAAAATTTCCATTGCTAAGTAAAGCAATTGTTAAGTGAGTTTGCCCCATTTTATGACTTCTTTTTGCCAAGTTGTTAAGCCAAATTGTTAAGTGATGGTTTTAAATGAATCTGGATTTTCCCATTGAATTTGCTTGCCAGAAATGAACTGGGAATGTTACAAAAGGTGATCATGGGATGGTCATGGGATAATGCAACTGTTATAAATTCATGCTAGTTGCCAAGTACACAAATTTGTATCACTTGGGGATGCTATAATGGTTGTTGTGGTTGAAAACCTGCCATAAGTCACTCTTTTCATTGTTGTTGTAGCTTTGGACAATATAAAAACAAATGGTTCTATATGAAGGATTACTGGTGTATAAAGATCCAGCTTCCTGGAGAAGTTTCTAATTGTGGGAGAGGCAGAAGGAAAAAGAAGAGGACAATCAGCTGCAAGATGATTACAATGGTGATGAATACACCATTGTAGTAAATGAAGGACCAAGTTAGGGCTCAATCAACTTGGAAGAAAATCTATTTATGTGGTCACTAACAACAAATAACAACTTGATGGCACATACAAGTAATCCTTCACTTAATGTTTAAGGATAGCTTCAAGGTATGACAGCCTGAGAAAAAGGGACTTATGACTCTTGCACAACCCCCAAAGTCATGTGTGATCACAATCCAGGACCTAAGCATCAGATTTACCAGGGTTATGTGAATGATTGAGAATTATTTGCTACCTTCTCAGCCAGCTTCCAACAAACAATATCAATTTAGGAAGTTGAATTTGCTTAATGACCACATGATTCCCTTAACAGCTGCAAAGATTATCTTAAAAACCATGGTAAAAATGATTGTAAAATTGGATACAGTCACATGATATCTTGCTTAACAACTGTGTCATTTTAGCAACTGAAAATCATAGACTACTTGCTTTCAATGAATCAATCAGTGTCCCTTTCTACTTTTCATTGAGTTGGGTTGGTTTATGTCTAGTCTGTTACTTTTCCAACTTGTTATATTCTGTATGTATTAGACTAGCTCCCACATCCCTGATTAGAATGAAGAACCACTGTGGCACAGTGGTTAGAATGCAGTACTGCAGGCTAATTCACGCTCACCTCAGGAGTTCGATTCTGATCGGCTCAAGGTTGATTTAGCCTTCCGTCCTTCCAAGGTTGGCAAAATGAGGACCCAGCTTGTTGGGGGCAATGTGCTGACTCTGTAAATCACTTAGAGAGGACTGCAAAGCATCACAAAGTGGTATATAAGTCTAAGCACTATTGCTATTCCTATTATGGCTAGGTAAAGCTTCAAAGAGAGTTGAAATCCACCACATCTGGAGCATACCAAGCAATGGAGGCTGACTTTACAAGACAGGTTGAGCACAGGAACATTTAGGCTGCAACACAGAGAGTGCACACAAACTCAGCCTCATTTTTATGATGTACCTCCTTATGCAAGATTCTAGCAACATTTTGCACATTTTTGAGTGAATAGTAATATACAGTGCTTTGCCCCTCACACCAGGGTTACTGTATTTACTGAGTTCCTATTCCCAAAACACCCTCTCCAAAGGAGATGAAAAAATATGATCTATATTCTTCAGTGGTATCAACCATCACTGCCATATTTCCATGGGTTCCTCTGAACTGACCCTTGGTCCCCAAACGTCTTCCTATCCCCTCTGCACATCCTCAGATAATTCCAGCTGATTACTCAACATGCATAGGATTGAATTGTACAACTCAGTATATTACTTAAGTATGTGAAAAGCCTCAAATGAGCAGAAGCAATAGAACATTCTGAATTCTTAAGCCTAGGCCAAGTGCTAATAATGGCCATTGTTTTTGCCTTGTGATCTTGTAGTAGTGTTGTGGGTTTTTTGCATGTTTGTTTGTTTTCTTGCCATTTGCCCAGTATCTTATATTCTATGGATGAATGATTAAAAAAATTACATGACTGAATATGTCCAAAATTATGAAAAGGTAAAGGTAGCAAATAGCAAAACTCAATTAACAAATAGATCAAGAAGCTTTTAATCAGACCTACTGTCGTACAAAATGGAAGGAAAGAAAGGTCTGTGGCAGTGAATGAACATAATATAGTTGGTCCTTGACCTATGACCACAATTAAGCCCTAAGTTTTTGTTGCTAAGTGAGAAATTTGTTAAGTGAGTCTTGCCCCATTTTATAATTTTTTGGCCACATTTTGTTAAGTGAATCACTGTACTTGTTAAACTAGTAAATATGGTTTAATGAATCTGGCTTCCCCATTGACTTTGCTTGTCAAAAGGTCACAAAAGGAGATCTCATGAACTTGGAACATTGAAATTGTCATAAAATGAACCATTTGTCAAGTCCCTGAAGATAAATCAATTATGGGGATGCTGCAACAGTCATAAGTATGAAAAATGATCATAGGTCACTTTTTAAAGTGCTGTTGTAACTTTGAATGGTCACTAAGAAAAACCTGTTGTAAATCAAGGTTTACCTGTATGAGTCCCAAGCAGGATTTTCTAATTTGGTGAGATGGTGATGGTGATGCTGTCTTTTCAGTCAAGGCTGACTCTTGGTGGTTTTATGGGTTTCTCCCCATCTCCTGATTTTGCACTGCTTCTTTGAGTTGTTCTATGCTCTGGCTGGTGTCAGCATTGATGATATCTAGCCATTGTGTTCTTTGGTGGCCTGGCTTCCTTTTACTATTAACTCTTCCAAACATAACTGCTTTCTTTTGTGAATTGTCTCGCATGACATGACACCAAGTAAGTGTGATTCAGTTTTATGACTCCCCCCACCCTTTGATTGACATGTCTGGTGTAATGCACTCCAGCAAATGCTTGTTGGTCAGTTTTGATGTTCAAGGAAGTCTGGAGAGAACATTCTAAAAATTGTCCCCTTAAATTCACCTTTGCTAGACCATGGCTAGTCTAGTGAAGAAAAGGACCAGGGGAGACATGATAGCAGTCTTCCAATAGTTGAGGGGCTGCCACAGAGAGAAAAGGGTCAAGCTATTTTCTAAAGGACCTGAAGGCCAGACAAGGAATAATGGATGGAAACTGAACAAGGAGAGATTCAACCAGGAAATAAGAAGAAACTTTCTGACAGTGAGAGCAATCAACCAATGGAACAGCTTGCCCTCGGAAGTTGTGGGAGCTTCATCACTTAAGACTTTCAAGAAGATATTGGACTCCCATCTCAGAAATAGTGTAGAGTCTCTTGCTTGGGCAGGGGGTTGGATAGATGATCTAAAATGTCCCTTCCAACTCTGATTATCTGTTATCTGAGAATCTTCAGAAATGAAAAAAAGGATATGGGAAGTTAAATTAGGGAGAAGACATTCTTTGGGAGAATTTTTAGAAAAAAATTGTAAGCCATATATTTTCTCCTTCATTCTCATTCCAAACTTAAAAATACAGAAGCTGTCTGGGATAACTTTAAAATTTAAAAGCTGAAGGTCATAACCCTTGAAATATGAAAGGCTCATAAGGGTTAAAATACCCATAATTAAAATATCCATTAGCAGTGGTAATGGACACATTTGAAATGGCTGGACTTCACTTGGAGCAGCCAGCATTTAGGGAATGGCAGGGGTAAATGTTGAAAAAGAGAGAAACATCTCAGTTAATACATATACTGTGGTTGACCATAAATACTTTTGTTGTGACAGGTCAAAAGGATGCAATGTGCTGGCTTTCAGCCTTTACATTGAGACATTCCTATTGTACGTGCAACAAGGAAAGCACTTCAGCATTTTACAATTTGTTTTTGCATACCAGGACAAGTATGCAAGAATAAGTATTTAGACTAAGTGCAGTGAGATAACCCAGTGCCATTTTACACAGCCATGCTTCATGGAGTTCTTATCTGTGAAAGGAATACCCAGGAACGTCTCTTCACATAGATTTAAGATGACTCAGAGAGTCAAATTGAAATAATCCTTCTTCTATGAGACAACCCAGATGAAGATTAGTCAAATTTATCAGGTACAACAGGAGAGATTTTATGTGTTTACATTTTATGAGGGCCCAAGACTGCTGCAAGTTGAATCTTGCTTTGAGATTCTGTGCAGATCTCAAAGCTTAGGATGTGCTTAAGAGCCAAGCTAGATCATATCGAAAATGTGAAGATGCCATGCAAAAGAGAAGCCATATACCTTTAGTTCCACAATTCTTTTATAATATGTAACATCATATCTCCGTGGATCACATTGTTTACTAATTACACAAGTGACCTTGTGTAAGAATGATGAAAGCAGCTATTCAAATCAAGTGCCCTTAAAATTCTATGATTGGACTTTTGGTATGTAAGTGACATTTCACTTCAGATTTTAGAAGTAACATGAACATGACCTTCCAAAAATGGTATCTAAAAAATAGATTTCATTGCTAACATTTTAGTTCTTTTCTCAGACTGGTATATAAAAAACACAGATTATTATATTACCAAAACCATATTTGAGGGAATTGTAGAAGTATGTGTTGTCATACAGATATTTTTTAATTTTTTTAAAGACCTTAGTAAGTAAAATGTTGTGATATTACCATGTTCAGATTGATTTGTACATTTTTACTATAAAGCCCATTATTTCCTCAGATCAAAGCATAGGGGTACTATAAAACCATTCATCTAAAGAAGAATGATCTAAATCTAATTTTGTGATTAGATCTTGTCTAAGAATGGACTTCTGAATCTTTCTGTCCTCCATTTTTAAAAAATATGTAATCTCTTAATCAGGCTGATATCTAAATTATAGTCATTGCAGTGAGTTTCTCAGCTCAGTGTAAAGCGTGCTTAAAATTTAGGAAAAGGAAGGTATCTTTTCATGAGACATATCATTAAATAATCCATTTATCAGCAGATTTTCCTATTGTCCCACAATTTTCTCATTACATCACTCTGTATATGCATCTCTGTGTTATCTCAAGGTTAACAAAAACATGTTCTTTCCTAATGAAATCCTGTAATTCATAAAGAAAAGGTTGCTTTATTGTAAAAATATCCAAACCAAGCTTGCTTGCCAATTTTTTAACCACCCATTCTTTAGGATCAGCTGTTCTTTTCTGCAGGTAGTCCTTGACTGACAACCACTGATTTAGTGACCATTCAAAGTCACAACACCACTGAAAAAGTGACTTACGACTATTTTCCATACTTATGACCATGTCACAATATGATCATATGATCAACATTTGGACTCTTGGCACTGACATATATTTATGATAGTTGCGGCATCCCAGGGTTTTTGCAAGTAAAGTCATCGGGGAAGCCAGATTCACTTAGCAACCATGAAACTAACTTAACAAGAGTTAAGTTTCTCTCCAAGAAACTTCATGGAAATGGAATGGGTAGCCAGAAAAGTGAAATATTCACCATTCAGGAACCCAACAAATCAGAACAATGAAATATTCTTGCTCTTCCATTGGAGAGAATGTCCTTGCTAACAGATAAAGACATTGGATAAAACCCATATTCGGCTACTATGACTTGAGAAGGCATATTGGATGTTTGTTCAAATATTTTTCTTGACACAGATAATACCTCTGCTGTACTGTATATATTGCATAATTTTGGCATTCCAGTCTGGCTTTTCAGTTAAAATTGAGTGAAAACATGTTTCCTCTCTCCTTTAATTCCTGCTTCTTCTCCTATCTGTTTTCACACTTTGCTCTGTCTGTTCATATTTTTGACATTGAAATGAGATTTGATATTTATTTTTTCCAAAACTTATCTTACAAGCAAACATAATATTTTGATTACTCTGATTAATAATGGATTTGAGTTGTACTATCAATATGTAAACTGAATAGTTACAGTCTGGATTTTATCTCATTTATTTTAATATTGAGATTAACCTTTCCTTAAGCCCTGGGTCAAAATAAAGAGTGGTTTTTGCTTTTGTTTAGTACTAGACTAGAGTGAGTTATATTGTAAAATATAAGAAGCTTCTCTAAAGCCCATGTCACAGTGAACCAAAGGATGCAAAGAGGATGTAAAACGGACAAAAAACCTTGCCATCCGTTCGACGAAAACGCGAGTATCTCACTTCCTCGTTTTGCTTCCTCTCTATTCCGTCCAGCATCACGTATATGAGTTTCATCCATTTCCACAAAGTTTTGGGCTGCCCAAAACTTTTGCGTGGAAAATGTATCCATTTGTCCGTTCTGCATCCGCTCGCAGTCCACTACGCATCCGTTCATACATCTGTTACGTATCCGCCTATAGTCCGCAGGTGTCCACGGCATACCGCGCAACTCCATCTGCCCAGATGCAGGGAGGAAGCGAAACGGATGGAGAACAAAATGACCAGAAACGAATGCACTAGCGGATGCAGAACGGAAACAAAGGTTTTAAACGGAAAAAAAACATCCACAGAGGTACCTATCTCGGATATTAAGTGATGTCCTACCAGCGATGCCTAAGAGGATGCTAGAGTGATGCTAAGAGATGCCAAGGACACCTATACCTGTCTATAAAACGGAGCAACTCGCCGCATCTTCACTTCAAACCAAAAGCAGCCCAGCGGTGTCAGAATTCTGCAAAACTTCATCTGGCTTTTTCCTCTTCCACAGCATCCATGTCATGTCCACCGTGGTCTGTAACCAAAGTCCTTCTCGGCCAGCTCCATCGCTTCCTGCCAACAGTACAAGCTCTGCAGCTCTGTGGGAACTCTATGCCAGAAGAAAAGGACCACCACAAAAAGAGTCTGGATCCGACAGCTGTTTCCAAAGAGCACGAGGACGGACTGTACAAACAAAGCTGATGTGGAGCTCAGGAACGAAGACACCTTGGTGTTCCAGAAACTTCATGAGGATGACTCCAAGCATTGTTTGATGAAGTTGTCAATGCCTTGAACACCCAGCGTTGACCAGGGCAAACACCAGCTTCCCGCCCAGCCTGGACCTGGCCTCAAGGTGTTGAACTCACTCTGCGCCACCCTGGCTCTCAGGACTCCTACAGAGCAGCACTATGGGCTGGAGGGGTCCACCAACAACCCATCAGCACTTGTGTCAGAGAAGGTGCAACCATTCATCGAACAGAATACAAGAGGAGCTCCTCCAACTGAAGAGCTGGCAGAAGCTTACCATGCAGAGCAGTGGTAATCACGAAATAGGAACTTATCAAACACGTTGGAGCCATAGATGGGAATACGTGGCCAGCCAAAGTCCAAACCAAACTCAAGCTCCACTTATTCAACTTCCAAGGGCTTCTCAGCATCATCCTCTTCGCCATGGTTCAATTGCTGACTGCAAGTTCATGTACATCTCCGATGGCTTAGGCAATGGCTCATCTTCAGATGACCCAGTATACAAGCCAGTTCAACCTCAAGGAGGACGCCTGGAAGGCAACCTTCACTCGTGGGCTTCGAGATCCAGAACCCCTGCCCTACACACAGAAGAATGTGCCTACTTCATTCGTGGCGGATGACGGGCCTTCTCCCTCACAACCTATCTCAATGAAAGCCCTACACTCCAGACTCCTCACCCGGTGAAGAAGAGTTCTTCAATACAGGCTGCCAGGGCAAGGCGGTGTCGGACAACGCCTTGGCCATCCTGGCCCAACAGGTTCCAGTATTTCTCACCACCATGCAGCATGCCCAGAGACTGTAGGAGGATCATGGAAGCTTGCTGATCCTGCACAATCTCATGCCGCACCGCTACCCAGTCTTGCAAAAAGGCTCGTGGACCTCAACCAAGTCAATGGGGACATGGAGCCTGGCGGAATGGAGCAAAGGCCGAAACCTGATCACACTGAAGGATGGCAAGGCCCAACAGAGCCTCACATGAAGCAAAGAAGCATGCGCAATTCCTGAGACAACTTGGTGCACACTCCCCACTGGAGCATGGAGGGCAAAGACAGGATTAGATGCTATGATGCTTCCTTCATGGCCTGTCTCATCACACGGATGGAGATTGGCCATGTATGTTTGGTTTGGGCCTACAAATGAACAGGGGTTTAATAAAGAGTATGTGTTATGTTGACATGTGTGGAATAATTATTACTTATTATTAGATATAAAGGCCGTAGTGTGGCACCTGGGAGGGTGACCAATATCCACTATGCTTCACTGGAGTTATCTATCCACAGCTAATACCCATCCCAAAAGGTATCCCTGGCCCATTCCACAGCTATCTCACACCGGGATCCCACTGCTATCTATAACCATCCCACAAGCATGCAAAGGCTTAACCATTTCTAAACAGTTTCCAGCAAGACTTTATTTTAAAAAAAGAATAAGCAAGTGTGTGAATCATAGATAGACTTTATTAAAACAAGCTAAATACAAAAATGAGTCCTCTCTGGTACTCCTCTCGTCACTCAAGTGACCCAGCGGGCTAGAAGAGTACGACGATGGACAATGTGCATATGTGATGAGAGTCGACTGGTTGGAAAAATGATCTATTCAGTCAATCAGCCATACCTCCAAGAATCACCCAAATGTCAAGCAGAAAAGCTCCAGGCCCAGAAGACGTGAAGCCCGTGTCGTGCAGATAAGCCCCAGGAGAACCAGAGTGAGGGCCAGGGGCGGAATGGTAGCCCTGTCCCTCTGCCAGGGCTGCAGCAGATGCTGAGCTTTGCCTGTTTCCGCATTGGTTGTGGACGTGGCTGGCTTGGCAGGGAGGCTGCAGAACCAAGGCTGGAAAAGCCTGGAAGTGGGGCAGGCAGGGCACCAGCTTGCAGGCAGGCAAACAGCAAGGCTGCAGAAAGGCGGCAGGAAGGCTTGGCAGCAGGCTGGCAGGCTGGCAAGCACCAAGGCTGGCAGGAAGGCTGGCAGGTAAGGCTGCACCAAGGCAGGCACCAAGGCTGCAGGGAGCAGCACCAAGCTGCAGGAAGGCTGCAGCAGGCAGGCACCCAAGACTGCAGGCATTACCTGGCTAGGCAGCAAGGCTTGCAGGCAGGCTGGAGCAAGCTGCAGGGAGGCTGGCAGGGAGGCTGGCAGCAAGGCTGTAGCCAAGGCTGGCCAGCAAGCTGGCAGCAGACATTCAGCAGGCAGGGCCAAGGCAATCAAATGTCCTGAAGCAGGTCTTTCCTCTGGAATGGCATTCTGCGCTTCTGACTGCTTCCGTATATCCGCTGGGCTGCACTTCAATGCATCCCCCCGCATGCGCAATTAACGCCAGCATCGTTAGCTTTCCACTGTGCATCCGCAGCTTCCGCTGGCATCCGCTTTATCCACGTGCATTCCGCTCTCGCATCCCTGTATCTGTTTTGCGTGCTTCGCTCGGCCCCCGGAAAGCCCGCGGATGTCCATTGCCCCATCTTATTTCCATCGCTGGCTTCGTTCTGCATTCCGCTTTCCATCTGCCCTGCGTCCTCCTCCGGTCCGTGTTATCCGCTCCAGTTAATGAAATTTATGCCCCCTTTTGAGAGCGGATAACAACGGATTGAATATTTGCTCATCCGCTGTTCCTTTTTGCATCGTTTTGGCAGTGTGACATGGGCTTAAGATCTGTGTGAGCAGTGGTTAAGGAATGCATACTGCAATGTAGTTCTGCGACTGCTGGCTGTGCCAGCAGTTTGACAGTTTGATCCTTAACCGCTCAAAGTTGACCCAATCCGTCAGCAAGTAGTAGATCATCCTTCCCAGAGTGATAAACTGAGGAATCCAAAACTTGGCAAAATATGCTGACTCTGTATACTACTCCTAGAGAGGGCTTAAAGCACTTAAAGCCATAAGCAGCTGAGACATACTTCTATTTGAAATACCAGATACTTATGAAACTCGGAGACTCACATCACCTCATACTTCAGGCCAGTCAAAAGAAGTATTCCCATTGCCCTTATTTATCAATGCTTATGTCAATACCTAATCAAGTCATAATAGACAAAATAGCTGTCCCTCCAACCAACATTTCAGTGCCTTTAAAAAAAAATTTCTGGGTGCAGTCTTAGAAACAGCTAAAGCCCCTTTCCCACTGCACATAGGGATGCAAAGATGGATGGTAAAAATTAAAAAAAGCTTGCCATCCGTTGGAAAACGCATGCATCCGCTTGTGTATTCACATGCATATGTGTTTCATATGCTCTACCCTTGAGAATCCCCCACTGAATTTCATCCACGCATTGAGCTTGCACAAAACTTTAGTGAACGGGATGAACTTTCTGCTGCGTATATGTACATCAGTGAACATATACGGGCAACAAACGTTCATTATGTCCCATTATTAATCCATTAAAACGTCCGCTGTAGTCTCTCTTCATTCCTCTGGCCTATCCTCTCAAACTGACATCCGCTGCAGCTGAAACGAAAGGTGCACGGAACTCTACACAGCGTTTAGTAACAGGAAATTAGAAAGATGTTTTAGCGGCATGCATTGTTATTATAAAGATTAAAATGGACAACGTTTGATCTGGGATATATCCTTGAGATATTAGATGTCTGCAGTATGCTTAGAGTATGTAGAAGGCCCCATAGCGGGACTACCATATTTCTTAAAAAGGGGAGAAAATCATCTGGATCTCAGTATGAGTCCACCACCATGTATACAACCTCTTCACTACCTAGTCTTGGTCTTCCACATCAATCCATTGTTCTCCACCATGGATTCATTCACACAGTCCGTATATGGTAGCTGCGATCATTCATACCAGAACCAAAACCTGTTCAGACTGTTTCACCTTTTATACAGAGGAAAGAAGGATCAAGAACTTGTGTCCCGGAAGAGCTGTGGTCCGTGATTGAAAGAATGGCAGTTGGACTGTATGACCCAGTTGATTGGTGGCACTGAGGACGATATGAAGACCTCTGCATTCTTAGCACTTCATGAGGATCACCATAGCCATTTTTACAAAACTGTAGAGTGTCTGAGACCCAGGATTGACCAAGCCTGAGCACCAACTTCCGTGCCAACCTGACCCTTGGACAATCAAGGTGACACTTACTCTTGCGCACCGCCTCTGAACCACATACAGAAACATGCAGTATACGGGGGTGCCACCAACAACATCAGCCAAACTGATCAGAAAGTGGGCAGCCATCATCGAGTATACGTGGATGAGCTCCGCAAGTGCCCCACCACTGAATAAGCTGGAGGAAACTTGGCAGGAAGTGTTAGTGTCAGAAGTGGAACTTTCCCCACACTGTTAGAGCCATCGATGGCAAGTACGGCCTGCCAAAAGCTCCAGCCAATTCAGGATCCACTTATTTCAACTATAAGGGTTCTCAGTATCATCCTCTTTGCCATGGTTGATGCTGACTACAAGTTCATCTACATCGATGCTTCAGGCAACGGGTCAGCTTCAATGTCCAGGTATACAACGCTGTACCTCAAGGATGGTTTGGAACGCAACCTCATCATTGATTTCCAGATCCCAGACTCCACTACCCAATGGCACAAGATGTGCCCTACTTCATTATTGCTGATGACGCCCTCTCCCGCAGAACCTACCTCATAAAGCCGTACAGTTCAAGATACCTCACCCGTGAAGAGAGGATCTTCAACTCCAGGCTGTCCAGGGCAAGGCGGGTGGTGGAAATGCCTTTGGCATCCTGGCCAACAGGTTCAGATACTTCTCACCACCATTCAGCATGACCATGAGACTGTGAGGAGCATCGTGGAAGCTTGCTGCATCCTGCACAATTCTCATGCGCACCCCTACCAGATGTTTGCAGAACAGACTTGTGGACTGTCAACAAGGGAATTGGGGACATGGAAGCCTGGTGAATGGAGGCAAGGACGTAACCTGATAGACACTGTGGATGTACAAGGCCCCAACAGAGTTTCACGTGAAGGGAAGAAGCAGCGCAACCTCCTGAGAACACTAGCTGCAACTCCCTAGCTGAGCAGTGGAGTGGCAAGACAGGATAATAGATGATGAAATGGAGCTTCCTTGAGGCTGTCGCATAACACTTATGAGATTGTACCATGTATGTTGAGTGTGCCTACAATGAATAGGCATGAATAAAGAGCTTTGTTTATTTTAAAAATGTGTTGATCAATGAATAAATTGTTATTGATAATAAAGTCCATATGTGTGGCAGCTGGGATGGGGGACCATACAGTCCCATTATGCTTGCACTGGGGGTTTATCTATCCCACAACTGTCCTTATCTATCCCACAAGCATGCAAAGCTTAACCATTTGTTAAAAGTTTTCACCAACACTTGACTAAGATAAAAAAATGAACCAAGTGTCTTAAGCAAAGATAACCTTATTAGCTGTCTTAGGTAAACTTTATGACTTTAATTAAAAAGAAAAATGAACCAAATAAAGTATCTTAAGCAAAGATAAACTGAACAAGTACAACTCAGTCTCTGACACTATTCTCAGTCACTCTGATCATGTCCATGGTCTCAGCTTGTTAGCGGGCAGGGACTGTGGAGGTGGCTGTGGCTTGAGTGCTGGTCTGAGTTGCCATTGGGGTTGCTTGGCCCGAGGAGGGTATAACAGGGGATGATGTGTTCAGGAAGCTGTCCGAGAGCTGACTCAGTCCCATGTGGTTGAGAGGCCCCTCATCAAGGCCCAAGACTGATGACAGATTGTACGTTGACAGGCTTGGCTGTGGGGTGGAGGAAGGAGAAGTGTAGTGGGGCTGTCTGGTCTGCAGCTGGCGTGAGGACTGGAGTCTGTGGCATGCAATGAACCTGGGCTTGGACTGGAAGGTCTGTTTTTGCTGTGGGAAGTCCTGCAGTCATAGCCTTGGTAGTGGTGGGCTGCTGAAAGCCGTGAAAGGGCTGTACACTGCCTGGGATGGAGGACAGACCTGGACTGGGTAGAGCAGCTTCAGCTGGGCCTTGAGGGTTGTGCAGAAAGTGCTGTTATCTGGTACTGCGGCCTCGCGGCAGTGAGGTTGTGGCTGAGGGTGTGGCTCACATAGTGATGAAGGTGTGGCGGCCTGTGGACCAGCTGAGAGAGAAGTTCTGTGCTGGTCTTCATTGTGTCCCTGATCTCCAACAGAGACCACTGTGGTTCTGGCCCTCCAGTCTGCCTCTCTTGCCTGCATCCTGTGGAGTGGGGGGGGGTGGGGGTGGGGTGGGTTGGCCTCTGGTGGCTTCTTGCTTCTTCCTCCATTTGTGCAGGGGATCCTCCAAGTCCTCCGGCATGGGTGTGCAGCTCTCGGGAGGGTCTCTGCCATGGGCCCTCTGAAGACACCTGCCTGGACAGGCTAGCTGGCTCCTGCTGGAAGAGGACTGGCTGTCTGTGGGCGGTCTGAGGGAGAGGGGTGTCAGAGGGGCTGCTCCTCCGTGGTGGACCTCACCCCAGGAAACTGCACTGGCCACGACGTATATGTCCCGGTCATTGAGCTTTGAAAGCGGCCTGCCCGGATTTTTTTGGGGTGTAGCTTGCCATACCAGGTGTGCATGTGCTTCCACCAATCCTCGGAGTATATATGCAGTGTATCCCAGGCTCTATGCCTTGTCTTCCAAGCTGCCGTTTCTTCTTGGTGTCGCGATAGAGTCTGTACCCTTTCTCCACAGGTACTCCTTGTCCTCAGCCATTCCAGCACCTCCTCCTCATGCTCCTTGGAAATGGTGTACTGTTTCCTCTCTCCCTTCTCCTTCCCTTGCCTCTTCCTCCCTCTGGCAGGGGCTTCAGCAGGGCCTTCAGGGGCTTCAGCAGGGCCTTCAGGGGCTTGAGCAGCAGGGCCTTCAGGGGCTTGAGCAGCAGGGCCTTCAGCAGCAGGGCTTTGATAGCCTTCGGGCTGCGGTCCACCACAGCATCATCATCATCATCAGCAGGCAGAGGCAGCTGCAGTAGCAGCTTCAGCAGTCAGTGCCAGGGGGTGTGATGCTGGTCCTGTCCTTCCTTGCCAGGCTTGAACGATAGGCATAGGCTCCTCTTTTTCCCTGACTGACGAACCATGGTGTTATTCGAAGATGTATTTGGCAGGCATGTCTTTCCCCTGAATGCTGACTGCATGCGTGCTGCATCCTTTTATATCTGCGGAGCTGACACAATTCATACTCACTGCATGCGCAGTGAATGCTTTGCATTCCAATATACATCCGCGTGGCATCTGCTTTGCTTCCTATAGGTGTCCGTGATGCATCCGCGTCATCCGCCTATGCATCCGCCTCTTCTTTACTATGTGTCTGCTTTGCAAAATTTCCCCGAACCCCTTCGGAGGTGTCATCCGCTTGCAATCCGCTGTCATCCACTAGCTTCCTATGAACATCCGCTAACATTCCCGGCTACGTACTACCCACGTCCTTTCTTTCTGTTCTTTTCCATTCTGTTTATGCAAATTTCACCACTTTTTGAGCGGATGGCAAACGGATGGAGGCCACCCCCGAAATTTTGCTCGTCCACTGTGTCCTTTATGCATACGTTTTGCGTCCATCGGCCAGTGGGACTTAGCCTTAAGTTTTCAAAGTTCCTTGAGAAATGAAAATTGCAGAAATTGCTCCCCCCAACACCCCCCAACTGTTATTGGAAGTAATTGCATCACCATCCAAGCAAATGCATTAAAAAGAGAAGAGACATGTTTATATGACATTTGTACATGCTCATGCTATATTATTGCTATACATTGAGAAGCAATTAACATTATTTGAAGAAAAAAAGTATAGAGTCTATCTTACCACTAGTGGGAAATGTGATTAAGACAATTGCATGCCTGTTCAAATTATTGCACAGATTCTAACTGCTGGTGGCTAACTTCAAGCCAGCTCACCTGTTCTCTCTTCTTATGCAAACCTGCCAAGTATATATGTCATACCAGTGTGCTGCAGCTTCCCCGCGCCCCCAAAAAAAGCCAAGTAAGTCCTAGGCTGCATTAACAGAGGGATAGAATCAAGATCACCTGAAATATTAGTACCACTTTATAATGCCTAGGTAATACACACTTGGAATACTGCATGCAATTTAGTTACCATGATATAAAAAAGGATATTGAGACTCTAGAAAGAGTGCAGAGAAGAGCAACAAAGATGATTAGAGGACTGGAGGCTAAAACATATGAAGAACAGTTGCAAAAATTGAGCATGGCTTGTCTAGTGAAGAGAAGGACTGGGGAGACACGATAGCAGTCTTCCAGGAATAGGATTCTACCTGGTCAGTCCGGTTCTATAGAACCAGTTGTGATGATTCTGCACAGTTCAGAAAACCGGCAAATTACTCCACTAGCTGACACTGCTTCTCCCCTCCCCACCCACACTCTCCTTATCTGGCATGTGCACCATCCAACTTGCCTGCCTTTGGTAAATTGCTATTTTCCCTTTTTTTTATCCTACACTATCAGCTGTTCTGCTGTGCTGAGAGATTTAGATTAGCTAGAAAGCAGGAAATCATTGGCTTCCTTGCTTTCTAGCTAATCTAAAAAGCAGAGCTGAACCTTTCTTAGGACTGAAGCTTCTATTTTACAGTGCAGACTCAGGCAATAAATTTCAGAATGGTAGATCACTAAGTAAATCTGTGATTCTGTGAACAATCTGCCTGCCTACTTTGCCTGATTTTGGGTAAAAGTTGCTCCTTTTTTTAAATAGAAAATTCAATATTTACATATATGGTGTGTTGTGAGTTAATTTTGTGAGTTTGCTTGCTCACAAATTTTATATGACAGACTTAGGCAATACATTGCAGAAAGATATATTTCTGAGTGAATCTGATTCTGTGAGCAACTCAATCTGCCTGCCTGCTTTGCCTGATTTGGGGTAAAAGTTGCTTTTTATAAAAAATTCAATATTTACATAAATATTTACAATATTTACATACAAGCCATGCCCTGCCAGTCACGTGACCACCAAGCCATGCTCAGTCAACAAGCTATGCCCAGCCAGTCAAGTAACCACCAAGCCACACTCACAAATTAGGCCCTGCCCACAGAACCAGTTGTTAAGAAATTTGAATCCCACCCCTGCAGTCCTCCAATATTTAAGAGGGTCTCACAGAAAAGAGAGGGACAACCTATTTTCCATTGTATCTGAAGACTAGACAAGGAACAACAAACCAAGGAGAGAACCAACCTAAACTAAGGAGAAATTTCCTGACTGTTACAACAATTAATCAGTAGAATGGCTTGCCTCCAGAAGTTGTAGATACTGCAACATTGGAGGTTTTTAAGAACACAATTTATCCAAAATGGTGTAAGGTTTCCTATTTGAGCAAGGAGTTGGACTAGAAGACTTCTAAGGTTCCTTCCAACTCTGTAATTCTGTTATGTTTGGATTGCTGATTTTTAAAAAAGCTTGATTATTTGGAAGTTGCTATCATAATTTATTCGGGGTTCCTAAATTGGACAGATCAGTGCAAAGGCTACCCTGAATAGAGGATTATTTTTTAACCATTCCTAATGGAATTCATGCCAGTAACATTATTGCTTTTCTATTGTGAAATACTGACAATGTTCTCCAGTTGGGTTTCCTTTTGTAGAGAAATACACGGTATAAATAAATGCTAATACAAAATTAGCAGAAAAGTAGATTTCAGTCCAAACTTTATTGTAAGAGTGATATTTTCCAACAGGAGTTGTTAGAGTTACCATTTTCTTATTTCTAATCACTGTTCCTTGTGCTCTGAAACAAAAAAAAATCATCACCAATAATGAACAAGAGAACAGTGCTAGAGGGAGAACATAATTCTTTTGAAGACATACCATAAATTTCAGACAGAAGCTTTTAGGATAGTGCTGATAGCAATATTGGGCATTGGTGGCAATGAAACATCAAGACATTTTTATCACTTGCTTTTATGAATCTAAGATGCCCCATCCCCTTTCTGCACAGCTAAAGAGTGTTATTTAAATATGAAAGACACCAGGTGGTCCTCTTGGAAAGGTTGATGAGTTAATTCAATAGGATTCCTGGCAGAACTTTTGTGACTATGAAGTCACAAAAGGAACTGGTAAGATTAAATCACAACCACACAGATGTGAAACCACTGGCATCTTGGAAAAAATATGAGCCCATGCACATATCTAAATCTATTTTGGCTTTATTTAAATAAAACTAAGATCAGTGAGTGTCTTAGAGAATAATGAGAAATGATACTCTTCAGAATAATACGATATACAATTATCTGGTGAACTAGCAATATCATTGACCTGGGAGATTTTATACAAATGTCAGTCAGATGCTTCTAGCTATTTCCCATTTTTTTGTTTAAAATCTTCTTTCTTAAAATACCCATATTAGTTTAACAGAAGCCTGGTGGAAGGGGAATGATAATGGATGCTATGCACTGCTTCTATAGATACAGTGGTTGAATTGCTCAAATAAATCCAAATACAGTTCTTATAAATCCATTTTGGACTGAATAAAAAAAAAATCTGGTAAAGGAAGAAAGATGATGTAGCTAGGCATTCCAGAGTCAAGTGTGGGGTTCAGTATAACAGTGTTTGTGGATGATTCTGCAAATGTCTGGAGACAGTTGGTGTCAGTCTGCTGCTCTTCTAGTTCAACCATCAGAAGAAAATTGCTTTCTCTATGAGACTTGCTTTCAAATAATAAATGCCTCAAGAGTTCTGTTGGTGGACATTTTTATGTGTTAGCAAACCTATGCTGGCAAAGTAAGACTAATCTTTCTCATTTGGTTCTAAAGGGCATATGCGATGAACTCAGGTGTCAGATCTGCCATCTTACCATTTCAGCCCTACTTCACTTTGATGGCAGCCTGCCAGCCTTCCCCACATATGGAGAAGAGGAGAAGGGGGGATGCAGGGAAGTGGGGGAGGACAGGAACTAGAGATGCCAACCAGAGAAAATGGTTGATTGATCCATTGACACAGGCATGGATATAGAATGCAAACACCAAACTTTAGAACTGTTACCGAAACTCTGAGTTGAACTTTATTGGACATTTAGTAGAATGATCAGGGAGGGGTGGGGGAAGCCTGAGATGAGGGAAAAGCAAAAGCCTTACACAAGAATCCTCAGATCTGGCTTTTACTATTCTGTAATCACTTGACTTTAGTAAAGTATACTTTCACTGCAAATGGAGTTGAGGGTCTTTCTTTCCTAAACACCCAAGCTGAGACAGGCCTGACACTCCACACCTCTGAAAATGTTTCCGTTCCTCTCTCTCTTCAATTGAATATTTATTTATTAAATTTCTATCTCACCTAAGTGATTCTGGGTACTTTAGAACTTTGTAATAAAACCATATAAACACAAAAATAAAAGCCCAGAATAAAAACAGAATTAAGAACAAGTTAACACTTTCAAGTAAAAATTAAAACCAAAGTTAAAAATTCAGAAGAATAAAAGGCACAGGGAGTGTCTTCAAACCACCAACCATCCCTGGGACTGCATCACATCCATAAATTTCCATGCTAATCAGCAAAGCCAGATGTTAACATACTTCTGGAAAACCACAAGAGTGGGGCATAGTCTTATCTCTGGGGGTAAGATGTTCCAAAGTATGTGGGCAGCAGCTGAGAAGGGCCTCTTTCTATATCCCATCAGTCAAAGTTCCTTCACCAACATGACATGCAGCATCCCTTTTAGGTTTGACCAGATGAGATGAGGTGATGTTTTTGGATGAGATAGTTTCTCAGGAATTGAATATTGAATATCATTTAATATTCTTCAATGGCCAAGCTGATTAGAAATTCAAAGACTTTTACCTCAAATTGGAGAAAATAACAAAATATCTATCATAACATTCTATAGAAGCACCTTCTCCTCTTTCTCTTCTTCAGCTTTCATTTCCTTTTCTGCTTTAAACAAAACTCTAAAGTCTCATTTTGTAGTTCCTTTTGAATTATAGGGTCCCTCCTGATTTGGTTATTTTTACTGCTTGTGGCAAAATTTAAAATTCAATGACAATATAATGCTGAAGCTGCCCAAGAAACAATAATGAGAATTGAGTTCTGAGATGATTAAGCATTTTATTTTCCCAAGGTGCATTATGCTGGTATATAATTTTATGTAATGACAATTTAATAGAACAAAATGAGGCAAATTCATCACAGAAATCCATAGAGTTTCCTGTGGGATGAATTTAGCTTTATATATGTTCACAGATGAAAGCAGTAAGTGCAGAAATACAGGTAACAAAGCAGTCATTTCCCAATTAAGCCTCCTACCTTCACGACAGTTTGGGGAAACTGACATATGAAAAACAGTTTTATTATTGAAAGACCAACATCCATAACTTGGGAGCTCACTGAAGCAGCAATAGGATACAGAATCTTGATGTTCTCAACGTGAGCCTATTATTATTATGATCCATTGCACAATCTATCAGATGTTTAGACTGGATCTGGTATTTTTATCCACCTATCAAGTCTTTCCCAAGGATCTGAGATAGACAATTGTTGCTTGATAAAAATTAAAGGTATCATCACCGGCTGTAAGCTGTTGTAAGTAAAGCTGCCTTTTGCAATTGACTGACAGTGATTTCATCAATGCTGATGATGTTCAACTGGTGTTGCTTTGGGACTGCACTTAAGACATCTATCACTATTGGAATTACCTTTGTTTTCTTTTGCTGTAGTTCTGTTTCTGTTTGTATTTTGTGATTTTCTCCAGTTCTTTCTCTTCTATACTGCTGACGTCCAGTACTTCCAAATTCACTGTTTACACTTCTTTGTCTTTCTTATCAACAATTATTAAGCCTGAGGTGTTATATGACAGGTGCCTATTGTTAGAATTTTAAAGTCCCAGAGCAATTTAGCTTTTTCATTTTCTATTATTTTATTAGTATTATTATAAATATAGCTCATTGCAAGTCAACCAGGTTTTTAAACTAGATTTTGCATTTTTGTTCTATCAAGTCCTTATTTTTAATAGAAATTCTTTATGACTAAGGTCAGATCCCCTTTAATAAAAAATCATGAACAAGAAATGTTTCACACTTAAAACTGTATCAAAAAACAAGAAGGGGAAACAGGGAAGACTCTTTTAGATAATATTTTAATGAGAGACCAGGAAAGAAAGGGAGAGGAAAGGCACAGAATTGGTAAGATATCAAAAAGATATTATAGATTCCAGACCTCACATGACCTTATACGTAATATACACTAAAAAAAAACCTATTAAAAATAAATTCATAGTTACTGAACCTTGTTTTCTATACTGGGTTTTTTATTAACTTTTCTGTCAGTCCCGCCTCAAATGGCTGGCATTCAGATGCAGTTGCAGAAACTCAAATCATTCTTCTTTTCCTGACTACCTGTCAAGAAGGATATCAAAATCAAAAGCCCATCCTGTGTTTGATGCAGGACAAGTCTCATTTGGTGGCCTCCAACAATGGCCCAGCAAATTTTCCCATCCATCTTTCTCATTCACCTCTTCTGGCTGAGTTGACAGTTCTTCTAAAGTGCCAGCTTTCACTTGAAATCTCCATGTGGCTGTGACCTTTATCCTCCTAGTTTACTGGGATGGGAAAACCATTTCTCTCCAACTGAAGCTTCATCAATAGTCTCCCCAGGTTTTTGACCTTTGGTTCTTTCCACTGAGACACCTGTGAGGCAACTTGTGTAAATAGTATGACATGTTCCCACTTTCTCAGGGAATACTGGTAGAAAGGAAGATTTTAAGGGACCCAGTTTATTTGTCTTTATGCTTTGAGGTACAAATGGTTACTGGGGGAGAAAATTGCATTCTTCCAGGTAGAGTTTAAAATGTTGATGTCTTTAACCCGCGTGGCCCTAAAACTATGGTTATTTTTCCCCAGCTCTGTGACAGATCATTTACTACCACAATCACCAGCTGTGATAGAAAGGCAGAGATGACAATACCCAGGTTCTTAAGTTCAATCTCCTTTGGCTATGGCAAAAATATTGGAGACCTTTTCCTCTTCTACCTGAGTTATTTAGAAGACAAATAGCCAAAGAAATTGATCTTTGCTTTTCATTACCTTGGAAAACTAAACATGGCTCTGAAGATTTCTGAGCTATATTGGATATACTGCAAAGCCATATTTATTCTATAAAATTAACTCCATGTAATAACCATTTTTTTCCCAGGGAATTCTCTGAACAGAGGAAAATTTCTCATTCACAGCTCTCATATCAGTCTAAAAAGCAATAGTAGCAGTTACGAGTCACACTAAAAAGAATCTCAAATCCATGGAGGCAATGTTTTAATATTCTAACTATGGTTTTATAAAATGGCTTCAGGTTTTTGAATTTTTTTCATAGGTCAAAAAAGAAAAAAAGACGGGGAAAATGGTTAAACTTAAAGCAAAATCCACTTTATCTTAAAAACAGCCAGCTTATAAACAACCAGACAAACAACCAGAAAATTTCAGTCACCCATGAATTGATGATGTTAGCTAGTCTGGAAATTATAAGTTTGCAGGAAAACAATGAAGTTCAAAGAACTTTAAGATCTCAACTATTCAACTTTCATCCCCACATATTCTCTCATGCTATTATGCTATTAGATGAAGTCAGGGAGAATCTCCTGGGTCTTAACAACTAGATTCTATTAAACTATGTTAAAAACAGAGGCAAATGTCTACAAGCTCCCCAATTTGGGGGAAGAAAGACTGTTAAAATAATGTCCATAGAGAATCCTTTGCTAATGGAAGATTAAAGAAATCCATAAGTCAATCTTCTAATTTACAGCCCAGAATATGTTGTACATTGTTCTTTAAGATAACAAAAAAGTCAATCAAAGAGAAACAGGATGAAATTACCTAGAGGTAGACGATAGAAGGCCTTCAAATGATAGTGCAGCCAGGTAATGCAATGGCTTGCTTCTTTTATGTAGACATAGATTGCAATTTTTTAATATGATGGAATGGGAACATTATGAAAGAAAGCGTAATCATATTAGCTATCTTTAATTTTAATTAGATGTGAAAGTAAAGGAAATTAATTTGAGTCTTTTCCCACCTACTAGTCTTCGAAATGTGCTCCTTAGCATGCCACCCCAAGCCCAGATGTTGTCTCAGACTTTGGGCTAGGAAAAAAAAAAACAATATTTCAGAATCAGACTGTTCACTGCTGTGAAGTATTTTTCTTTTAGACTAGCCAGATCCCTAGTCAAGCAAAGGCTCTAAGTAAATTTTAGAGGTGTATCATAGTGTAGATTTTGATGGTATGGTCTACACTGATACAGGTAATCATTGAGTTATGACCATGTAGTAATTGAGTCCAAAATTTATGTTGCTAAGTGAGACAATTGTTAAATGAGTTTTGCCCCATTTTATGACCTTCCATGCCACAGTTGTTAAGTGAATCACTGTGGTTGTTAACATAGTAACAGAATTATTAAATGAATCAGGTTTCCCCATTGATTTTGCTTGTCAAAAGAGTACAAAAGATGATTACATGATTCTGGGACACTGCAACCATCATAAATATGAGTCAATTGGCAAGTGTCTATATTTTGATTATGTGACCATGGAAATGTTGTAAAGGCTGCAAGTCCCAAAAGTGCTTTTTTCAAGAAGCAACTGGATTTTCTGGTTTTTCTTTGAAGACATTTTGTTTCTCATCCAAGAAGCTTTTTCAGCTCTGACTGGATGATGGGGGAATGGAAGGATTTATATTCCTTACAGACAGCTGGTCATTTGCATTCTTTTAGCAGGTCATTAAGGTCACTTTGAGGTTATCTGTGTCCTCAGGATCACCAGAGTGGTGCAAATTGGTTTGGAGTCTTAAGGCGAAAAGAATGCAAATGACCAGCTATCTGCAAAAGTATAAATTCTTCAATTCCTCACCATCAAGTCAAAGCTGAAGAAGCTTCTTGGGTGAGAAGTGAAATGTCTCAAAAGAAAAACCAGGAAGTCCAGTTGCCTCTTGAAAAAAGCACTTTTGGGACAACCATGACCTGGATGACTGAGAATTTCCATAAGCTACAAGTGTAAAAAAAAGTCTTTTTTTAGGGTTGTAACTTAGGGTTGTAACTTTGAATGGTCACTAAATAACCTGTTGTAAGTCAAGGACTAGCTGTATATAACAGCTTTGTTCAATTCTTCTGAACAAAATATTGACTTGATGAACCTTGGAAAAGCCTACCAATTAATTTATCCGTTCGATCGATGTCCTCACTGCAAAATAAAATTTAGGATGCGTGCTTTGAAGCTTCAGGGACCGTTCTCCAGTTTAACCAATCAGCCTGCATAAAAGTTGGTCATGTTTGCATATCACCACCATGTCTTGAAATCCATACATGAATTTTTGTGCTGCATGACAAACCTTTATATGTGAGCATAGCTAATCTTTGTTCATATTTAGAAAACACCATAGATCGAAGTGAATTATTAAGTCTTTACACTGAATTGTGGTGGTGTAGAAGTGTTTCTACCCTGTTCAAAGAAGGTAGAAAATCTGAGCTTTTAACTGAGTCAGCCTTAGGAGGTGTATGTCAATAAGTAAGGATTAAAAATGTAGTAAGAATGGAATGTGTTCATTCTTTTTTTCAATACCAGTATGCTATTGCAATAGAGACTGCTTCATAAGTCTAGAAGAAATATTTTCAAGATGAAGCAACCAAAACTCTTTCATTTAAACACAGACAAGTCATAACAGAGTTGGCTCACAAAGAGTGCTGCAACTGCTGCCTTTCCAGCCTAAACAAAAACAAATCCAACTCTCAAATCCATTTTCAGAGAGCAATAGTTCTTCTTGATTGTTATTCTTTGGTAAGTGCAATGCACAAATCAGCTTTCTGCTGAGTAAGCAATGCATTCTCAGCAGAATAATTAGAAAGAAAAAGAAATGGGGCATTTAAATGTATGATTTTTCCACGAAAGTGTGCATGTTCTTCTGATAGGTGGCCCAAATGGAGCTGATTTATGCAGTCTGTCAAAATTCACTGGAAGCAAATGTCATTGAACTGGCATAAATTTACATGATAAAAATTGCATCTATCCTGTCAGCTAATTTGGCAGTAGGGAAAGGCCACAGATTTCAAATACTAGAAGGGATTATCTTCATCATCAGCACCACTGGATTTTGGCATTCCTCCATATGTCCTGATCAATGTGAAGTCCATCTTTTTATTGCCTCCAAATTTATGGGTACCTGCTTAAGGTATAGCCAAAGTGCCTTAAATGCACATATACCTATTAAACATGTAGAGGCACCAGTTTAAAAAATTCAATCTGAAGTGCAACCTTATTTAAGGTTCAATCTAGAGCCAAAATAGGCAGAAACTTCCATCACCTCAGTCTAGCCAGGGAAGAAGGATAAGCAGTTCTAGAAGATCTCAGATGTCTCACCTCTGCAGAGAATTATTTACTATGAATGCTTGTGATTTATTTTTAATCCCCATCCTGACTGGGAGCTGTTCCTAATCTTGCAGAAGTCTGGACTCGAGCTTGAAGACCCATCTGGGTATATATTACTATCTAGCCATGGTTATTATTACAGAGTATATAATACTGAATCTATAGCAATAGGAAGCAAGTTAACATGACCAATTTTGTGTGTGTGTATGTGTGGGTGTGTTGGGGGGAGGGTAGGTATATGGTTTTGATCTTTGTCTACCTCGTGATCTGAAATAGATAATGAATCAGTGAAATACTTAGGCTTTGAATTGATTTGCTTAACTTCTTTTATTTTGAGTGTTGATATAGAGAGAATCCTCACCTCCTTTTTAATATAAGAATGCCCCTATATTAGCAAAGAAATATTTGAAGTAAAACCACTCAGGCAGCTAACCCCTGTGAATGGATATTTAGTTTCACAAACTGTTCCATCCATAAACAAAATGCCTTTGGTTATAGCCTCCACAGAAGGCTGGAATTGATTTGATTAAAAAGCAGAGGGAAAAAAAGATCCTAAAATCTACATTTTCCCACCCAGCTCCAAGGAAAGGGCATGACCTCTCAGCCACAATAGGAGTCAGGCAACAAAAATTAAAATATTAAAAGGGCACACTTAGAGGTGGTATTCAGCAGGTTGTGACCAGAACTGGTAGCAGAAGTTTGAGCAGTACAGAGAACTGACAAACACCACCTCTGACTGGAGATTTTACAGTAATTTTGATAACTTGGGAAGGAATTAGGAGCTACATAAGTCTGGAAGTATATACTTTACAGTTATGGACTGCTCTTATTTTTTATAGACAAACAGCTCATCATATGGAATCAGTTACCATGGAGAATAATTTAAAGATGACTCAGAAGATTGTCTGTTTATATTTATCATTCACATCATGCCCAGACAGAATCCAATGACTATTTCTCATCAAGGTAATCTTTAATTTGTTAGCAGAATGACATAAATTACTTCTCTTTTCAACTGTTTTGGAACACAGAATATAAAAGAAGAGAATTCAGCCCCACAAATTAAGCAGCTTATTCATCCATTTATAATGACCTCACAGCATAAGCAGAAATAGTTTTATGTTAGTTTTCTTGAAGATAGGTTGATTTTCTTAACAGCAGCTTTTTCAGGAAACAAGTAAAGAATGCAACATAATAGGTTGAATATGTCCGTCTTTTGATCTTAATTTACAGTTTAAGATATCTACTAGAGATGTTTACAGTTATGAAGTCTACTGGAATTTCCACATATAGTAACCTACTTGGTTGTCCTGAATAGGTTGTAATTAAACTACTGAGTATCTTTAGTTGATGCAATAAAGTATGATTGTCCTATTTCTCCACCAGAATGTCCTAACCCTGACTTCTTTTGAAGGACAGATACTGAAGCTAAAATGCAAACATTTTGATCACCTAATGAGAAAAGGGCACTCATTGGCAAAATGTTGAGAAAAATTGAAGACAAAATGAAAAGGGGATGGCAGAGGATGAGATGGTTAGATAGTGTCATCAATGCAATGAGCATAAATTTGAGCAAACTCCAGGAACCAGTAGATGCGGGATTGTTGTGCTATGGCCCAGGAGATTGCAAAGAGTCAGATATGATTTAGTGGCTAGACAACAACAAAATGAAATGCATAACCACAAACATTGGCATGACTTTTCATGGCCCTAATTTCCTAGTCCCACAAATGTCTGTGTTGCTGAATTAGGCTGTAATCATTGGTATTGTTAGGTTGGTGATCAGGATGGATATGTTTAAGGATGATCCCTGTCAAAGTGTTAGCCCTTTGAGGCAGACCAAATTGTTCAAGGCCATCTCCCTGGTTCTCTGCAGACAGAGAGATCCCTTTAGCCCAGTATATGTTTCCCCATGTTGCCATTAAAATTGGAAATCTTGCAAACAGAAAGGTTTCATTGTCCCATGTCTATCTTATTCCCTCCTAAGATTCCATTTTAAATGGATAAGGTCATAAATTGCTTGATATATTTTATGAGGGAAAAATCCAAAGTAATTGCTATCGTAGACACTTTTCATTTCTAGGGGATGCAGTTAGAGATGAGACAGCATTTTGAATGGTGGATGGACTTTTACAAGCTTTCTGAGTTCTGAAAATCCATGTGGAAGGCTACATGGAGAAATGAAGCAGCAATATGAGCAATGGGTAAATCAATAGGTGTAGTGAAGAAAATGGATACTTTTATGTTAACGTTCATTCCTCCTGTGGAAGCTGCTGCTGCTGCTGCCTGTAATTCTTATTTATTGTCTGTTTCGCCTTTCCTATCTGTTGCTTGTCAATGTGCATTCAGTAATATTGGAATACAATGAACTGTGTGGCAGATTGTGCTTACTGCTACCTTGATAAATGTATGAATAACTAAAAATGCTAATAGCTTGGTGGTTTGAATGATAATAACCTGCTGTTTTCTTAAAAAGCAGCTTATCTGTAAGGCAACTTCATCTGCTGTCGTATTTCATAATTTTAGAAATATTTCTTTATGCAAGAAAAAGTGTGCAAAACGAAGAGGTAACCAATACTTGCAACACACTGGACTTCAAAGGGTTTTGAATATAGGAAGCTGAAATGAAACATAGTATTTGTTTTCTGTTTTGGTATTTTGTAATGAAAGAAATTTGGCCCATATCACATTAGGATTTTAGCTGCAATACAGATATATATTTTCCAGTCTACAGGTAATCCTCAGTTTATGATAGTAATTGAGCCTGGAATTATGGTCATAAATTATTGTGAACATTAAACAAGTATGACTGCACTTGATTTTTTATGGCATTTGTTAAGTGGTTGTCAAGCAAATTTTTTGCCCAATGTGCATTTTTTTGTTGTCTGAAACTGGAAATAAATACTGGAAACAGGCAAAAAAAGTTTTAAAAAATCATGGTCACATGACTGCAGGACACTGCAAATGGCTGAAAAGGTGAGTTAGTTGCCAAATATCCAAAATGTGTGTGTGATAAAGACTAGGGATATCACTGGAACTTCAAAATTGGGTTGTAATTTTAAATGATTTAAAGACATTAAGGAACAATGAGTGATAAGTAGTATTGTAGTTTTTTGGGATACTTTTGCCTCATTGGCCCTAAAATGAATACCACAGCATTAAAAGGTAAAGGTTCCCCTCGCATATACATGCTAGTCATTTATGGCTCTAGGGTGTAGTGCTCATCTCTGTTACAAAACCAGCACTGTCCAAAAATGTATCCATAGTCATATGGCCGGCATGACTAAAAACCGAAGGCACACAGAATGTTGTTACCTTCCCACCAAAGTGGTCCCTATATTTGTACTTGCATTTTTACATGCTTTCGAACTGCTAGGTTGGCAGAAGCTGAGACAAGTAATGGGAGCTCATTCCATTACGCGGTACTACGGATTTGAACCACCAAACTGCTGACTTTTCGGATCAACAAGCTCAGCATCTTAGCCACTGAACAACCATAGCCTTACTGTAATGTATATAGTAGGACCTCCTATAGGAGGAAAAAGATGCTGCCCAAGGAAATGGTCAGATAAGAGGGATAAGAGGAACCATAACCCACAGCTGAATAGTAGAAAAAGACTCAGAAGGGAGTTATCAGGCTGTAAAGGTGACAGCAGAATTGTACTTTCATACTTGCAAGGTTCTATTACTATAGCTTTACAATAAAGTAGAATTAGTTTATTTGCCTATGTTTCCTGTCTGGACACCACAGTAGAGCTAACACTTGCTCCAGCTGGTGTTCTGTGAATTTCCACTATTTCAGGCAATCAAAGTGACATTGGATTTCTGTTGTGTTTACTTTTGAATTGCTGTTAAAGTACTCAGCACTGAAAGGCCAGTCAAGTATATTATTCTGTCTCTTGGAAATATTTAAAGTAACATTAATATGCCTATTATTAAAACATTGTGGATTTAGCCTGGTGCATTCAAAATATTCAAATAGTTCAGACTTCATCTTCACTCAGCTTCCAAAATGATTCTGGCTGACCCAAAGGTGCTTTTTCAAGAGGCAACTAGATTTTCTGGTTTTTCTTTCAAGACGTTTGGCTTCTCATTCAAGAAACTTCCTTAGGGGACCCTGATGACACAGATAAACCTCCAGGCAATCTCAACAACTCCCTAAAAGACTGCAAATGACCAACTGTCTGCAAGGAATATTAATCATTCCTTTCATCACCATCCAGTCTTGGATGAGAAATGAAATATCTTCAAAGAAAAAACCAGAAAATCCAGTTAACTCTTGGGAAAGCAACTTTGGGACAACTGTGATTTGGATGACTGGGAATCTTTATAGACATATAGAGATTCTGGCTGGCTTCAAAAAAATTATTAATTTATTTATTTGTCAAGCATGTATTAGATAACAGATATAATTAGAACATAATTATAATTACATGAAATGGATACAAATAAAAGGAGACATTAGGACAGGGGCAGTAGGCACGTTGGTGTGCTTATGCATAGAATTGGTGTGAGGTCAGGGGTGGGATTCAAATTTTGTAACAACCAGTTCTGTGGGTGTGGTTAGGTGGGCGTGGCTAGGTGGGCATGGCCATGTGACTGGGTGACCATGGCTTTTTTGCAGCACCCATCCCCTTTGGGCCTTCTGGGCCTCAGAGAAGCCTCCTGGGGTTGTTTTTGCTCCCCAGGAAAGAAAAAAAAAGAGCCTGGGTGGTGGTGGCTTTGAACACTACATCTGGTTCTATTATGCCTTGTAATACCCCATCCTTGAAACTTATTTCTCTCTCCAGGCAAATTGCATCACTGCAAGAGACTATTCTAACTATTTTTGCTGCAAAAAATAGTTTTTTTCATGGAATAGTTATATATGTATGTATGTATGGAAGGAAGGAGAAAGGATGAAGGAAAGAAAGAACGGAAAGAGGGAAAGAGGGAAAGAGGAGGAAGAGAAGAAGAGAAGGACGAAGGAAGGAAGAAAGAAAATATAAATTCTAAATATAAAATAGAATAGAATAGAATAGAACAGAACAGAACAGAGCAGAACAGAACAGAACAGAATAAAATAGAGTAGAATAGAATAGAATAGAATAGAATAGAATAATAGAGTTGGAAGGGACATTGGAGGTCTTCTAGTCCAACCCCCTGCCTAGACAGGAAACCCTACACCATTTCAGACAAATGGTTATCCAACATCTTTTTAAAAACTTCAAGCATTGGAGCATTTTTAATTTTAGCTTTTTAATAAATTATTCACAGCATCTCTTAGTCTTTTATTCAGAAATGAATATTCTAATTTTATTTAGGCTAAAATGGACTTTTGCAGTCTTTGGTATTCTTTTTTTAAATGTATTTTTATTAAAACTTTTAAACAAGAAAATAAAAGTGAATATGAACTAACAGAAAGTAAGAAAGTAAAAAGAAAAAGAAAAAAATCAAAGAAAAGCAAAATATGCAAGAAAAGAAAAAAAGTTTTAAGTAATAGAAAGACAAAAACAAAGAAGTGACAATTATTATTCTTAGCAGTTATAAATACAAATAATTCCTGGTCTAAAGTTACACCATATATTCTTATTTCTACAATCCATCCTGTCTAATCATCAAAGCAATATGTCACAAGAACAGAATAGTATAACAAAATTAAAAGGGACTTTGAAGAATTTCTAGTCCAAACACCTGATCAGGTATAAAAACCTTGTACCATTTCAGACAAATGTTTGTCCAATCTCTTCTTTAAAATTTCTATTGTTGGAGCATTCATGTTTTTCATTTTTTTTTCATTTTTATACATGCAGTCCATACAAGGCTTCCAGTTCCACAATAAATGGAGATAAATTTCTATAATAAAAGAAGTTAATTTCAGCAAAATCTATCAACTGGAAATACTGATCTTTAAAATGCTTGGTTCCAAAGTATATATTTATATACTTTTTTTGCTCAGGTTTTTTTTTTTTTTTTCATATCTACCANGGTTTTTTTTTTTTTTTGCATATCTACCAAATATGATAAAATATCACTTCATGTTGTCAACATTTGCAACATATATTTAAAGTCCCTTCATACATTCTAGATAGTTTCTATGGCATAATGTTCTAACAACACATCATTTTATTTAAAAAATATCTTTGAGATCAGAACACAATGTAAATTTCAACTCTTTTAGAAACATTTTTCTCCAATGGCCCATCTGTGTTGTATAACCAAGAATCTTAGCCCCTTTTTCATATATATTTTAACTTATTCTTCCTCCATTTCAAATGTCGACAAAAAATTGTTCATGTTAGTGATTACATATCCATCACCAGTACACAAATAATCTCTTCTTTCCATATCTCATCCTTTAGCTATAAATAAGAACTATGGCAACCAACCCTTTCCCCCAGTATCTGGACAGCAGTCATTTCAGAATCATGAAATTACTATAATTGTATCCTAGTGCATCGAAGGACAAAAAAAATCTGTGCAATTACAACTTCAACTGATCAAATTATGTGATGTAATAGTATACAGTAATTATGCATAATGGCACAATTATAATATGCAATGATTTTACAGATAACTTTTAAGAAACTTCCCAAACAAAGCTTGACAGCAGAAAATGATGAAAATTTCTATTATGCTTCAGCAAAAATATGTAAAGGAAATATGGAAATATGGAAAATAACTCAGTTTGTTATTTTATGCATGTGTATGAATGTGTTTTTGTGTTTTTACTATTTTTACAGATAGGCCAAAAAAAATTCAGAGATAGAAATTTATTTAAAAATTAATGCAAAGTATCATTTGACATCTAAATTAGGAATTGGAGGCAGAGGAGGTGTCATCTATATGCTTATAAAGATAATATTTTCTCTGTTCTTTCCTTTTAAGATTGGATTTGTTTAAGTACAATGGTTTGGATCTATAGTGCTTTCACTTCCTCAAGAACAGTGTTTCTCAAAACTTATCAACTTTAAAATTGGTGGACTTCAATTCCCAGTATTCTCCAGCTTATATACTGACTAGGGAATTCTGGGAATTGAAGTCCACCAATGGAGACATAGAATATCAGGCAGCACAAAATATATAGAATATCAGGCAGCACCATCATTCAGCCATGTACAGATTACATTGTCAAAGTTGAATTTTTCAGGACAGAGATAAAAATATATATTAACAACTCATCCATCTGTAAGGCCAATATCAAGTTTATTTATTGATTTTAAAAATTGTATGGTGTCCAAACTCTCAAAATATGTTCATAAATGATGAACATAATGTGCAAACAAAACAAGACAAACAACAAATACATTATAAAAACTGTCCTAAAGGCACTTTTTTCAGGAGGCAACTTGACTTTCTTGTGTTTTTTCTTAGAAGACATTTTGCTTCTCATCCAAGAAGCTTCTTCAGCTCTGACAGGACAGTGGGGACTTGAAGGATTTATATTCCTTGCAGACAGCTGGTCGCTTGCATTCTTTTAGAAGATTGTTGAAGCACTTGGAGATTTATCTGTGTCCTCAGGGTCACCTGAGTAGTGCCTCTCTCTCTCTCTCTCTCTCTCTCTCTTTCTCTCTTTCTTTCTAAAACAAAAATATATGTCAGATTGCTTTTCCAAATTGGGATAATCAGGGAAAGTACAGTGTCTGTGTTGAGAGCTGCAGGATTGTTCTCAGTGCTGGTACTTCTTCTGAATGCAACCTCCTACTACAACATCTTGTGACTTCCTATTAAAGGTACACCTCTTCACAATAGTTTTATGTATGCTTTTACTTTTAATTATTTTTAATGATAATTATTTAAATTTATTGGCTGCCCAATTCCAGGGGGCTTTTAATGTATTCCTTTTTTCATGTTCTGTTTAATAATCTTCTGCAAGTGATAATCCATCACTTGTATTTTTTACTTTAAATCTCTGCCCTGAAATTTATAATAATGGAAAGTAGCATACAAATATGTTAAATAAGTGATTCAATATTGCCCTTGTGACACTACAAATGAATTATAATATTCCATTTGACTCCATTCAAAGCTATAATGTTCAAATAATTAAAGTTCCAATCCTTTAGTCAGAATTGTCAGTGTAGAGCACATAGGAGCAGTTTTAGCTGAGTTTTAACTATGTTACAGAAAAACAAATATTAAGCCCTCATTATTATCATGGTAATTGTCTGTAGGTTTATCCTTTTAGTCTGATGTACTATAGCTTATCCCATCAAATGTCCACCTTTCACTGGCCTAGCATATCTTGTGACATGGAAATAACATGGGTTAATGATCCCAATGCTGTTGATTATGTCTGTGGAGGTTCTTGTGCTGATACTTATATTACTCCCATATCTCTGCTCCAGAGATAGAAAATATGGTCTGCAGTCAGGATTTCTATTATTGTCTGGGTGGAATAATGAAATGGTATCCTTTCCTAGGAAATTCACAGCATTATTTCTAGGATCTGCATTGCAGAATAAGATGATGCAGTGTCTCCACATTTCATTCATGAGATTATTCACAAAGCAAACTTCCCTCAAGAATAAGCAAAAACAATCCCTTGATGTGTCAAGCCACATCCTGTTGGAACATTTCCAACCAAAACCTGGGAACTGACTATAGCAACATAGGACTACTACAGAATTAAAAAAGGGAAAGAAAAGATAAAAGAAATAGAAAAAAAAGTTTCCAATTTCTTTTGCAGCAAATTATGATATTTTATATATGGCTATAAAAAGAGCTCACTTTCTTTTATTATCAATTTTTTCTCTAATCATCAATGCTATAAGGACAATTTGTTCTCTTTGTGCAAAAAAAAATCTAAAACAAAGAGCAACATATAATCCAGATCAAGGATTCCAGTCCTCCTGATGTGTGACCTTCAATTCTGGAAATCTACATATCTAGGAATTAGAAAACACTGCTTTAGATGGCATAGACCTATACTCTTCTATTTTCAGCAAACAGAATGAATGTTATATTTTCACAAGGAAATTTAATTCCTTCAAATTCAATGCTGTATATATGTCCAAAACTCAAGAGAGTTATGTCAAATATCACAGCTTTCCATGTTGGAAAAAGAAGTTAGAAAAATAGTAACATATTTTTTTGGAGAAGAGGGTTAAATAATACATAATCAAACTTCTGAATTTGCAGAATTTTCTTAGTTGCATACTAAATTTATTAACTGTATCAAAGGAAACAAGAGATGGTCGTAGTTTGGTGAGAACATCAGTTTGAATTTCCTATCACCCTTTAATATTATTCAACCTTCCATCCTTTGGTTAAATGAGTTTGGCCCAGATTGTTGGGGACAATATGCTGACATTTGTAAACTGCTTAGAGAGGGCTGCATGTATTGTTAAGCAGTACATAAATGTAAATGTGTATTGAGATTCTCAGTCATCCAAGTCATAGTTGTCCCAAAGGTGTTTTTTTCAAGAGGCAACTGGACTTCCTTGTTTTTCTTTGACCATGTTTCACTTCTAATCCAAGAAACTTCTTCATCTCTGACTGGATGATGAGGAATGAAAGGATTTATATTCCTTGCAGACATGTGGTCATTTGCATTCCTCTGTAAAAGCAACTTGGAGATTTATTTGTGTCATCAGAGTTACCTGAGTAGTATAAATGGATATGGAGCCTTCTTGGAACTATTGAAAGGACTGTGTTTTTGAATGGGGATAGATGCTGTCATATCCTCCCCCCTCTGTTGAAAAAGGGTTGTTCAGTTTTGACTTCTTGTAGATGGCCTCTTTGACTCCTCTTTCAAACCAGCAGTCCTCTCTATCTGAAATGTCTTAGTGCTATTGCTATTCTCAATCCCTCATAATGTCTCCATTCTACTTAGCTTGCAAGAATCTAAAGGGCCTGTCACATAGGCTGACGGATGCAAAACGTATGCAAAAAGGACACAGCAGACGAGAAAATTTTCCATCCGTTGTTATCCGCTCTCAAAAGTGCCCAATTGCATAAGCAGAGTGGACAACAACGGAAAGGAACGACGGGAGAGGACGTAGCAAGGATGTAAAAGTGGTGCTCCACAGAAAAGCCTAGCGGATGAAGCAGATGGAAGCGATGGGCACATCCGCCAGGCTTTCCAGGCGAGCACAGCGAAGTGATGCACAACGGAAGGAACGATGCAGAGGGGGGCGGGGGGGAATGGGGAATTTTAGTGGATGAATGGATGCAGCATGGGAAGCCTAGGGCTTGCCTATGGATGCCTAGCGATGCAAGCATTCACTGCGCATGCGGGAGGATGCATTGGCGTCAGCCCTGCGGGGTTATAAAAGGATTTGCAGCTGCGCAAGGCAGGTCACCATTCAGGAGGAAAGAAACCTGCTCCGGACACAGCTCCAGCCAACAACCATGGGGAAGAAGGAGGAAGCCTGGTGCCAATTCTGCTGCCCCACGCCCCTGCAAAAAGGACAGGGCCACCATCCCACCCCCTGGCCCTGACTCCTGCTCTGCTGGGGCTTCGCTGCTTCGGCTGACTCTTCTGTGCTGGGGCTTCTGCTGGCGCTGCTTCCTGCTTGCTGGGTTCTGCTGGGGCTTACTCTGCTGGTGCTGCTGCCTGGTGCTGGTGGCTTTCTGCCTGGGGCTTACTTGCTGGCGCTGCTTCCTGGTGCTGGTGTTCTAGCTGTGCTTACTGGTTGCTGGCACTGCTCCTGGTGCTGGTGTCTTTACTCTGCTGGTGCTGGCTCTGGTCCTGCTGGTCTGTTGGTCATGTGGCGCTGCTGGTCCTGCTGGTACTCTGGTGCTGCTGGTGGCTTACTCTAGCTGCTGTATCCTGGTCCTGCGTGTGTGCATGCTGTGGTCCTGCTTTTTGCTGCTACTTGTGCTGTTGTTCTGCTGCTGCTGCTGATGTGAGTGGAGCAGCCCCTAGAACCTCGAAGACCTCTGATGAGGCGCCCATGATGGCCCTGCCTAGAGTGGGAGAAGAACATAGCAAACGACGGGAGAGGAGGCAATACCGTCCATTCGAAAGGAGCATGAGGATGAGGTGGCTTGATGAATTGGCTGAGGGAGAACGAGTACCTAATGGCGGAAGGGACACAGGCTCTATCGAGACACAAAAGGAAGCAGGCTGCTTGGAGAAGGAAGGCGGAGAGGCCTGGGCTACCACTGTGGGGTCCTCTCGGTGTGATAGCACATCACACCTGAATGGGAAGCTGCACCTTCAAGAATCTGGCCAGCCACGGTCAGCTCACGACGCGGTAGCCTGACGTGATGACCCAACGTGAGATTCTGGAGGTGAGATCGCCACCGAGGAGCTAGCCCCTCTAGCAACCCTCTCTTCAGGCAGCCCACAGCAGAACCAGTCCTCTTCTGGCTCAAGAGTCGCTCCTGTGTCCAGTTGCAGGTGTTCGATTGGAGCGTCCCATGACAGAGACTCCCCCTGACGCTCAACTCCCCATGGCGGAGCACATGCAGGACCCCTTGACGCATGGGTAGCAAGGAGAGGGCACTTCCACCAGAAGACCACCCCATCCACAGGTCCACCTCCACAGATAAGCAGCAGTATGATGCTCATGACTCGGAGGGGCAGAGCCACAGCTGTCCTGCTGGAGATCAGGGACACCATCAAAGCAGGTGTAAGATCTCCTCTCTCAGCTGTCCAAGCGGACATTACCATCCTCAAACTGCAAGCCCTTCCTCAACCTACGTCAACCAGACCCTCTGGACATGTCCGAATCACAGTAACCAGTTGATAAAGGAGAGGATCACCAGTTCTTCTGCACAACCTCCAGGCCACAGCTGAACCTGCTCCGAACCCAGTTCAGTCTGCTCCTCCACCCCAGGTGATGTCACACGCCCTTCCAAGGCTTCCAAAGGCCTCACCTACCAAGGCTAGGGTACTCAGGATTCCAGCAACAGGCAGGCCCTTCCAGTCCAGGCACAGGTTCATCGTTACGCCACCGGTGGCTGCACCGATGCCATTCCGTTCCATCCCTTCCATCCACTAGGCTTCCGTGGAGCATCCCGTTAATTATCCGCACTACGTCCTCTCCCCGTCCGTTCTTTCCATTATTGTCTGCTCTTTTTATGCAAATTTGGGGCACTTTTGAGAGTGGATAACAATGGATGGAACATTTTCTCATCTGCTGTGTCCTTTTTACATACTTTTTGCAGCCGTCGGCCCATGTGACAGGGCCTTAACTTGTTTTTATAAGTTTTTTGTAACACCCATATATTTTTGTGACATGTGCATGATTTATTCTATATCTTTTCATAAGCTTTTGTTAAGGAAACTTTCTTTTGTGGATTTTCCTTCCTTATCACTTTATAAAGGCAAAAAGATTTTAACACCACCAAGAATGGAATCTCTCAGGGATGTTCTATCACCAAGAAGTGTAAACATTATTAGAGGCTGTAGATGCTAGGTAGCAATTGTAACAATTGATCATATGTTCTCTTTGAGCCTCAAAATGTTCTTTTTTCCTGAATTCAAGGATCAAAGGCAGGGATCAAACCAACTTTTTGCAAGTCCTAAAATAATCTACTGATCTTAGATATGTTGGTGGATATAGTTATTCTGTATCATGGGATGGGCAACTTTTCAGATATTTTGCATTGTGCTGAACACAAAATTTTATTGAATGAAAGTAATGGAAATTGAAATACATAACATCTGGAAAACATCAGTTTCTCTATTCCAGCCATAATCAGAATTGAAACAAGCACCTCTTATCTGCTTTTATACATTGTTTTAGCTTCAGGTAGAAAAACTGTATTGGTTTGGTTTTGAAACCTCTGAGTTAGATTGAGAGAGCATGGAATTTGATATTTGTTCTGTTTAAGGGGCTAGTTTTTTTGACACTGGGGGGGCAGGGGGCATGATGGCTCAGTGGTAAAAGACGTTGACCTTGTCAGCTGCAGAGCTAACACCCAGATTCGAGATATGAGCTCCACACAACAGGTTGAGGTCACATTATTTGCCCACCTAGTAGTTACGAAGTATGACAACGCAAGTAGATTAAAAGGTACCACTTCAGTGAGAAAATAGCAGTGTTCCTTGCACCTTTAATGTATAGCCATGCTGGCCACATGACCATGGAAATTGTCTTTGGACAGTACTAGCTTCCTTGAGATCTAATGTACTGAAGCAATCCAACACTGGAAAAAAGGTCCTCCTAATTTAACTTCACCCAGGTAATTTTATTCAATAATTTTATAGAAATTCTGACCCAATGCCTGCTTCCTATCCCCTTTGTGATTGTACTGCTGTAGATTTTCCACTTAATTTCTACTGAGAAGACTAATAGGTATGGCATGTTGCAAGAGTGACTGTTAAGCTACTTTTTGTGTTTCCTGAATTACAATTCACTGTCATATTTCAGATGTATATATCTGTCACATTCTGTGCTTCACAAAAAGTCAAAATAAATTTCCTTCAGAAAGCTTGAAATGCTTATATGTTGATATTCCCTTGTGGAAAAGCACTAAACACGAACAAAACATATCAAATTACAGTCTTCCAGAGTGAAAGAATACACTTCAGATGCCAAGTAAATTTACCAATAAATAGAACTGTTTTCTGAAGCATCAGGTTTTTCTCTCAGCTTGCAAAATACATGAATTCTGAATCACTTACAGTCCAGTTACTGGGAGATAACTGTTATATGAACATTTTTAAAAATCTGGGAACTTTTTAAAAAAATAATTGAACAATTCTCAGCGAAAAGCTCTTACTATAAAGCAGTTTTTAACATTTCAGAGCTTTTAGAGCATTTATTTGTGACATACTGAAATAATTGTAGTAATAGCAATAGTAGATGCTCCTATGTATGTAGGACAAAAATTTCTTTCCAATGTTTTTGACTTTCTTCTTACTCCAATGGGACATCACAACCTACAAGTTTTATGGAATGTTCTGCTCCCCATTTTTTTCACAGTCTTCTTACCTTTAATTTTCCTTTGGCTGGTGTCCATATAATTGCAGTTTTGGCCTGGCACTGCTTTGGAAGATGTAAAACATGTCTCCAAAGTGCATCTTCCATTTTGCCATTCTGTCCTGACATGAGAAACTTCTTCATAAGATGTCAATGTAAATAGCCCATTCCCTATAAATAACATTAAAGATCTTTTGTAGCCAGCAGTGGTGGGAGTCACTTATTCCTTGTACTATTTGATGCATCATTTTTGATGTTTCATTGGTATATATTGGAATTAGACCAACAAGCAAATAGAGATGTTTCGGATGAATTCCAATGAAGAGTCAGAAAACTGGTTTGTAACCTTATCATTTGTTATAATTCCATGGGAAAAAAAGTGGACAAGTATAACAAATGAATCCATATTTATTATTAATAAATAAATGGTCAGCAAGCTGTGGCCTGATAACAGATATGACTTTTTTGCCCCATTTACATTTCCTCTGTATAAAATCTATAGTGTTCTTTGGAGTTTTTGGGGCTCCATGTAGTATAGTTTCTGCATCTGGCCACAATGGTGCCATGGTGGCACAGTGGTTAGAATGCAGTATTGCAGGCTAATTGTTCTGACTGCCAATTGTCAGCAGTTCAAATTTCACCAGGCTCAAGGTTAACTCAGCCTCACCAAGTTAAAGGTTAACTCAGCCTTCCATCATTCTGAGGCTGGTAAAATGAGGACTCAGATTATTGGGGACAATGTGCTGACTCTGTAAACCACTTACAGGAACTCTAAAGCCCTGTGAAGTGGTGTATAAGTTTAAATTCTAAATGCTGACCAAAAGTCAGACACAAGCTTTATAGTCCCTATTTGCTTAAATTGTTTGTTTTTGGTTAAAAAGAGAAAAGTAATTGTCAAAGTTGGCAATTAAGCACCACAGCAAAAAACTATCATTGATTCAAAAGAACACCCCTAAATTATAGAAATATCTTAGTATCTTAGAGTGTCATCTGTAGTTTGAAACCTGATTAGATAATATCAGGATTCATATGAATGCGTTCTTTTCTTATATTTCCTCATTCTGAAAAAAGGAAGGGAGGAACAAAGGAAGGAAGGAAGGACTGTATTTGTGAGGGGGGGGGGTTAGTGGATTTATATTATGGGTTTAGAATTTAGAATGCAACCTACAACTAGCACTAAATCAAGGACCTATATAATGCACGAGTCAAAAAGAGGGCTGTGAAAATATTTACAGACACCTCACATCCCAGACATAAATTGATCCAACTCCTCCCCTCAAAACGATGCTACAGAGCACTACACACCAGAACAACTAGACACAATGACACTTTTTTTCCCGAAAGCCATCACTCTGCTAAACAAATAATTCCCTCAACATTGTTCAACTACCTACAAAGTGTGCACTACTATTACTGTTAATCTTCTCATAACCCCTTATCACTCATCCCCTCCCACTTGTGATTGTAACTTTGTCGCTTGTATCCTTATGATTTATATGGACTGTTTCCTAGTATGATTTGATTGCTTATTGTACCCTANCTATCATTAAGTGTTGTACTTTATGATTCTTGACTCTTGATGAATTTATCTTTTCTTTTATATACAACGAGAGCATTTGTACCAAGACAAATTCCTTGTCTGTCCAATCACACTTGGCCAATAAGGAATTCTATTCTATTCTATTCTATTCTATTCTATTCTATTCTATTCTATTCTATTCTATTCTATTCTAAATTTGATATTTTTTCCTGCCTCTTGCAAAGTATCCCACTGATTCTTTTGTTCATACTCTAAAATGCTTACATTGCCTCTTAGTTGTCCTAAAAATAATATATGTATAATCAATGATTATAGGAATTATGGTAATAGCGATCAATGAATATCTATGCTTAAAGAAATTACAATAACCACAATAGCTATGCAAACACTAATATGCATGGATGGTTTTGCGCAACCTGTGTCTAGATCCCAGGCAGCATAGGTTATGATTACTTAAAGCTGACTTTCACCTGCCAACTATTTACTAACTTGCCAGCAAAGAACTCAGGTTTGTTCCAACTCTTGGCAGGTTGCCATATGTGCTGTGGGAATTACATTCATTTTCTTAATGTTTGTGATTTTTCTCCTCTGTAATTCAAGGATAATAATGCAGTACAGGCATTCCTTGTTTAGCAGTGGTAATTGAAATTGGCAACTCTGACACGAAGCAATAGAATTGTAAAACAAAACTACGATGACCTGTCATAAGTCCTCTTTGTTCAGCAATATTGTAACTTCCAATGACTGCTGAATGAATGGTCATTCAATGGGGATTACCTATAGGTAGTCCTTGATTTACAACAGTTAGTGATTGTTCAAAGTTTCAATGGTACTGAAAAAAAGGAACTAATTAATGCTTTTCACACTTACAACTTTACAGTATTCTCTTGAATATATAATCAGAATTCAGAAACTTGGCAACATTTATGATAGCTTCAGTGTCCCGTGTCATGTGATCATCTTTTGACTAACAAAATCCATAGGGAAGTCAGAACACTGCTTATAGCAGACTGAGAATATTTCTGCATCCTGGATGCAGCAAGGAAGTTGTGTGAGCTTCATCACTTGAAATTTTCAAGAAGAGATTTGACTGTCATTTGTCAGGAATGGTGTAAGGTTTCCTTCTTGGGCATAGGGTTGGACTAGATGACCTACAAGATCCTTTCCAACTGTTAATATGTAAATCTGGTGTGTGACTTGGGATCTCCTGTTCAGGAAAGTTAAATGGTACCAATAAAGGAAAATATTTGTAGCTCTGGTTTGAAACAAGGAGTCCTTGATGCTCTGTGAACTAGATTGTTTTATTGCAGATATTTCACTTCCCAAACAAGATCACATTTACCTAGTTTGGGTAATGAAATTTTTGCAAGAAAACCAAGTTCGGAAAGCACTAAGTATCAGGTGCAAGAAATCAGGAACCAGGATGGAATTCAAAAAGCATGAGTTTATTTCATGCTAGCTTTTGCACACTAATTTGGTCTGTTAATGATCAAGACAAATTGGTGCCAGCTAATTGATTTCAAGAAGGGCTGAACTTGGACTTCTGGTTTGCAGGGCTTCGGCGGCAGCAGGAATCCACGATCGTGTGCGGTTTCTGCTTGTGCTCGCCGCTGGAGTGCCCCGAGCCAGCCGGCTTCGGGGCTAGAGCCACCCCATAGAGGTGGCTGAAGATAGGGGAGACCCAGCAGGATTCGAGAGGAGCCACATCTCCTCTCCCCAGCTGGCTTAACTCCCTTTTCCGAAGGCGGTAAGAGCGGCGGTCAGAAATGGCCGCCACAAAGAAGCACTCATCCAGAAAAGAATGTGCAGGAGGAAGCTAAGAG